>OVAN01009707.1:0-16614 GCA_900406275.1 Anastatica hierochuntica | reverse complement strand
GATCTTCGGAACCTCCTTAGCGATATCCTCTCCCTGCAATCTCGCAACTTAGGCTCCACTTGACTCGGCGACAGCTAGCTTCCAGGCTTCGTGATGGGCTGGACTCGCAATCGGACTTTTTACTTTGCTTTGCTCTCGGTTTTGATTACCCTATTAGGCCTGAGGGATTTCGGCCCTGACACCTTTTCAGGAAATTATTAAGCCACTAGGCTGATGAAAAAAAAAACTGGTTTTGAACCGAAAAAGTAATAGGTTGGTAATAATAAAATTATATTAAGACGAGATTTAACAACATAGTATGAATTTCAAATTACCTATATTTTTTTACAAAGAAAGTTTCATCATATTTATCGACGAGACTTGAGTAGAAAAATAGATAAATAAATTGTACATATAAATTTTCATAAAAGCTAATTCTTATTCCCGCATACAAAGAAAACCATTAACAAATTTCTCGCACTTAATTTTTTCACAACTATAACTATCGATTCCAGAGAAGATTAGCGGCAACCAAAAAGGCCGTGTTATACGTCTATGTCCAAATCTCTAAAACGGTGACTTACCAAGAACCAATTGCTACAGCTGCAATAAACACAAACAAAAAAGAAAATGCATTTCGGTGGGAAGAATGATCAAAACCAAATTTACTGGCATGGCCTCTTCTAGTCCGACTCGACTTTAAATCCAAGCACACAAAATTTTAGTTTGCAGCCCCATCCTCATTATATATTTCAGCAGTCGCTAGGACCAAATATGTCAAAGAAAGATGTCTTAAATCACACGAAAACAGAGCTTACCTCCTCTGTTTTCTACGTTCGATCACAGTGACTTGGTGCACAATTTTCCTAGTTTCTTTCTGTGTAATCGAAGTTTTATGTTTGTGTATATGTGTTTGAGAAACAAGTAAGTATAAGAAACTATCTCTTTATTATTGATTTAGAAAACTCTCCACAAAAACTAAATCATTCACTTGAATCTCTTAGACAACTCCTAAGGATTCTTTATTGTATTTATAGGTTAGCTAATCTCCTAAACCTACTAGGAATTCTATTTTCCTAATTCCTAAATAAGCTAAATCACCTTATTTTACGATTATCCTTTTAGCTTTGGAATTATCCAACATTTTCCCCCCTTAATTCCAATGCGACTCTTGAGTTGTTTGATTTCTTGAACTCCAATCAAGTTTCTCATTTCTTGAAACTTGTTTCTTCCCAATGGTTTGGTTAGTATGTCCGCCCTTTGCTCGGTTCTGGGTACATGTTCCACCTCAATCAGCTGGTTTTCCACACACTCTTGTATGAAATGGTACTTAGAAAGTATGTGTTTACTCCTTTTGTGGAACACCGGGTTTTTGGTTAGTGCTATGGCTGACATATTGTCGATTCTTAGCACAACCTTTTCGTTCTCTCGTCCAAGTATCTCGGCCAATAGCTCTCTCAACCATATCGCTTGTTTTGCAGCCTCTATCGCGGCCATAAACTCTGCTTCGCACGAGGAGAGTGCAACAGTTGGTTGCTTTTGTGATGTCCATGTGATTAGCGATGATCCATAGTAGAATACATGACCTGATGTGCTTCTTCCGTCGTCAATGTCTATGTTATGGCTACTATCACTGTAGCCCACAACCTTCTTCAAACCATCTCTTTTGAAGAATAGAGCAAGTTTAGTAGTTCCTTTCACATATCTTAAAATATGCTTAAGCGCTAATCCATGTGAGACTTTGGGATCCTGCATGTATCGACTTAACACACAACACTATATGAGAGACGGTCGTGTATGTAATAAGTACCTCAGACATCCGATTTTCCTCCTAAACCGAGTGGTGTCAATTCCTTCCTCACTTTTAGCTTTCGACAATTTTAAGTTGGACTCTATGGGTACACTTGCCGAGTTACATGACTCCATCATGTTATCTTATAGGATTCCTTGCGCATAGCCTTCTTGCTTTATACTTATACCCATGGGAATTTGTATTACTTCTTTACCCAAGTAATACGACAATCTACCCAAATCGGACATCTCAAATCTTCGAGACATGTCTTCTTTGAACTCTTTGATGACTTGAAGAGAAGTACCAGTAACGAACAAGTCGTCTACATATATGGCAATGACCAAAAGATCCCTTTTGCTCTTCTTTTAATATACCGATGGTTCTTTATTGCATTTCGTGAAACCCATTCCTTTTAAGGTGTTATCGAGCTTAATGTTCCAAGCTCGTGGTGCTTGACGCAATCCGTATAGTGCTTTGCTTAGCTTGTATACACGGTTTTCTTGACCTTTCTTTTCAAATCCTTCAGGTTCCATGACATACACTTCCTCGTGTAAGTCTCCATTCAAGAAAGTCGTCTTAACATCCAAGTGGTGGATCTCCCATCCATTGCTTGCGGCTAACGAAATCAGTAAGCGAATGGTTTCTAATCGGGCTACGGGTGCGAAAACCTCCTCAAAGTCTATTCCTTGTTGTTGCACATAGCCCTTAGCCACTAGTCTAGCTTTGTATTTAACCACCGTTCCATCCGCCTTTCGTTTGATTTTGTATATCCACTTTAGTCCTATCCGTTTGACTCCACTTGGTTTATCGACAAGAATCCAGGTTTTGTTTTTTATAATCGAGTCGATCTCCGCGATCATCGCATCTACCCACTCCTTTACTTTTTCTGCCTCATGATAATGCTCTGGTTCACCTTTTACCGTGAGCAGCAGTCTTCCTCCTTCAATTTCCGCCATTAAAACATAATCATCAAGTTTCTTTGGCCTTGTCACCACACGACCGGCTCTTGTCGTGACAAGCGGCTGTGTCTGTTGAGATGCAGGTTGCGTGATCGGGCTTTCTACTTCACCATCATCCAAACCGTTATCAGCTTCAATGCCTGTGTCGTGATCACTATCAGGTTCAACGTGATCATCATAGGGCTGTTCTTGCTCAGGTTCAGGAGCATTCGGCTCGGTTATGACTTGTGATTGTACTCTGTTTTCACTCCACTCCTTTTGTAAAACAGAGAATGTTCCCGGTTCCTCACCTTTTGTTTCATCTTGTGTCCATTGCCATTCTTTCTTTTCATCACACATGACATCTCAACTCACTATGATTTTGTTCAGCTTTGGATCATAAAGTCTGTATGCTTTAGTACCCGGCTCGGTACCTAAATGCACAGCTTTTTTAGCTCGATCATCGAGTTTTCTTACTCCCGGACCATTGATCTTTGTGTACGCAACACATCCAAAGACTCTTAAATGCTCGATGTTTGGTTTCCTTGAGGTGTAACATTCATAAGGGGTCGAGTCGGGCACAACTTTCGTTGAAACACGGTTGATTAAATATGTAGCATGATGAACCGCCTCCCCCCATAGATGATTTGGAACTTTCATACCTTTGAGTAAGCTTCGCGTCATCTCCATTAGAGTTCGGTTTCTTCTTTCAACTACTCCGTTTTGCTGAGGCGTATATGGTGCCGTTAGTTGACGATTTAAGCCATGTTCTTCGCAAAATCTACTAAATTCGAGACAGGTAAACTCTCCACCGCGATCAGTTCGTAGAGTTTTGATTGTTTCTCTGGTTTGTGTCTCTACATAGACTTTAAACCTCTTGAAACAATTGAATGTTTCACTCTTCTCCTTTAGTAATAGTGTCCACATATATCTTGAGTAATCGTCTATTAGTACAAATATGTAACGATTCTTGGAAGGGGTTGGAGGTGAGATTGGTCCACACAACTCTAGGACTTTCGATGCTCGATATGTTGCTTTGTTTGGGAAGGATCCTCTTGTCTGCTTCCCTACTTGACACGTTCTGCATATGTCTTCATTCTGCACAATATGAGGCATTCCTAGTACCATTCCCTTATCACTCATGTTCTTTACTACCCCACGACTCACATGGCCGAGATGTGAGTGCCAGGTTTGTGCAAGTTCACCTCCTTCAACTCGTAGACACTTGTTTACGTAGATCTCCATCTGCGTTTTGTATAGCCTGTTGGAGGATCTTTTTACCGATGCTAGCAGCCTTCCTCGCGGGTCCAACCATACCAACACATCTCCCTTCATGTTTATCTCACAGCCATTCTCTGTCACTTGTCCCAAACTTATTATGTTGTGTTTCAAGCTTGGAATGTAGTAGATATCTTTTAGGATTCTCTTCTCTTTCAATTTGCTCACGAAGACAATCGCTCCTTTGCCTATGATATCTACTTGTGAACCGTCTCCGAATCTCACTTTTCCTTTCACGGTTTCATCAAGTGTCGAGAAAAACTCCTTGTTTCCCGTCATGTGATTGCTTGCTCCGTTATCTAGATACCGCTCATCCTTCTTTTGTGTCTCGAGATTCTTTGGTATTACCTTATCTTCATTTAAGAACACAGTCTCATGAAAATACAAAGCTTCGGGTTCTTGTGTATCAGATATGTTTGCTTCTTGGTTCATTGGTGGTCTAGCTGGACATCTATTCACGTAATGTTCATATTCATCACACCTCCAACACCTTACCTTTGAGAGATCTTTCTTTGTCTTATCAGAGTCTCCCCCGAACCCTTTTTCTTTATATTGAGCATTGGACCTCCCACGCCCTCTGCGCCGTCCGCCACTTCCTCTGCCACTGGCATCGCCACCACCTCTGCCCTGGCCACGGTAACCGCCATTGTTGTTGGACCTATCACCTTGTCCTTGCACAAACTGGTTCGGTTTTGTGCTTTGAACATACATTAGTTTCCCTTGATCTCCTTCTCGTGCTTCACCAAGAACTCGTTCTTCATAAGTCTTTAATCTCCCAATAATGTCTTCAAAGCTTATTGAATTCAGGTCCAGAACTTGTTCTAAAGATGCAACTATATGTAGGTATTTGCTGCTTGGGAGTCCGGATAAGAATTTCTTCACGATCTTTGAACCTTCCATGATTATTCCCAACGCAGCTGCTTGTGATGCTAAGCCTGAGATTTTACCCGCAAAATCATCAATACTATCAGCCTCTGTCATCCTTACTTTCTCAAATTCGGCCATTAACATTTGGAGTCGTGCCTCTCTCACACGATCCGCTCCTAGATGTCTTGCTTTGATTGCATTCCATAGATTTTTTGCCGTGTTTTGCTCTCCGATTTGCAGAATCATTGCCTCGGGGATGGACTGGAAAATCAACGCAATAGCCATGTTATTCTTCTTTGCATCTAACAGGCCTGGATCAATTGTCTCCCATACCTCATTCACTCGAAGAATAACCTTCATCCTCATAGACCAAACTGTATAGTTTGTTGAGGTAAGCATTGGGCTTTTAAGGTTTCCTCCCACCGACGATGTATCGGTGTTGTTTGGTTGAGAAGTTTCTTCAATCGGGTTAGTCATCCTTCACGATGTAACCTCTTTAGTTCCCACGTATTGTTACGCGAGCTCCGATACCAATTAACACGAAAACAGAGCTTACCTCCTCTGTTTTCTACGTTTGATCACAGTGACTTGGTGCACAAGTCTCCTAGTTTCTTTCTGTATAATCGCAGTTTTATGTTTGTGTATGTGTGTTTGAGAAACAAGTAAGTATAAGAAACTATCTCTTTCTTATTGACTTAGAAAACTCTCCACAAAAACTAAATCATTCACTTGAATCTCTTAGAACTCCTAAGGATTCTTTATTGTATTTATAGGTTAGCTAATCTCCTAAACCTACTAGGAATTCTATTTTCCTAATTCCTAAATAAGCTAAATCACCTTATTTTAGGATTTTCCTTTTAGCTTTGGAATTATCCAACATTAAAAGCCAGTAAATTTACGCATACCAGAGAAGAAATCTAATGCAAAAGCAAAAACTCGACATAAAACAAAGAAAAGATATAAGATTTGGTAATTTTGCAAAGATTAATACGTTACATAAAGCATACTTCAGAAAAAACAAGACTAAGAAGCTGAAATAGAATACGAAAACAAAGGAATCAACTGCAAAGGTAGAGGATTTGGCTCGAGAATGAATCATCAAAAAGAAATGACGTGGCTTTATTTTGTTAAGAAGGGTGAAAACCTCTAAATGAAGTAGTCTTTGCCTTTCATATTTGCTATAAATATTTTAAGTTTCCTTTTAGGATTCTCATGCTTGATGAATGTCACGCAAATGGCCATGTGCCTTTGTTGCAGATCAATGTTGATCTTGGGAGTGTCTAGCTGGTAGGGTATGTGAAGCTTCAACGATCTAATAGCATGATTATCTTTAAGAGACTTAAAATAGAGTTCTCACAAATTTTATATTATTATTGTAATTTTTTTAATATTTTAATTAAATTAAAAAAGATTGAACAAATGGTAAGAAGACAAGTGTAGAACTCCACATTAGAACCCCATCTAAAGTCTCTCTTTTTAGAATCTCTTTTATGTCTCTCTCTTCACTTTTTTTAATTAAAAATTTGATAAGAACTTCTTTTAGAACCTTGCAATAATTATGCTTTAAAAACTTTGTTATTTTGCATCTTGTCTCTGAAGAATTTTATTATAAAAGATTTCATTTTTTCTTTCTTTCATTTCTTACATAAATAAAATTACAAACCTTTTGTGAAGAAAGCTTCAACTTTTATCATAAAGTTATAACCTTTGTGAAGAAAGCTTGCTGCTCGAGAAGAAATAGATCGTCTTTGAGAAGAAAGGTTACACCTTTGAGTAAAAGGTCTTAGCTTGGATAAGTTTGGAGTTCAAAACTTATCAACTTGGTGCATTTGTGAGTTTGTGAACACAAACATGGCGTCAAACATATAACCGATGATATCTAGCTCTATGATGCAAGGTTCTATGGTAAAAAGTTAACATAGATGGGTGATATATGAGATCGCAACAAGATGTTCTCTACACAAAAAATATTTTGATAAAGATGGAATCCAACATATTCTGCAAAGTTGTGAGTGAATGTGCTGCAATAAAGCAACATATCACTAGATACAAATGATATGCACTTCCACACATAATACCATATGATGGTAATTGGACAAAAGGATATACAATAACAAGGAAACATAGGTGGTCCTCAATCGAGGCTGAAATAGACATCTACGAAAATGAATGAGTAACAGAGAAGAGAACTATGTTTCAACTATGATGTATCATGGTCTAGAGATCATGAATTATCGCAGCAAGGAACTTCAGGTGTTAAAAGTGAGCCTACGATATGAAATGGAGGTTTGAATGAAAGCATGGAAGAAAACATCCAAAACATGCAAGATACTCAGTTAATTCCTCTATTCTTGAATGTCTTTTTGAGAATCACCAACCACAATAAATTTAAGAGGGACAATCGAGAGAATTAAGGTGGTGGTGATGCTAAATAGTGAGGCAACACATAACTTAATTGATCCACAACTAGTATCACAAGCAAGAACACACTTACACACATATAAAGCTCTACAATTTTGATTGGGTATTGGTGTTAGTGTAACACGTTTATGAGGATGTAAGCAAGTGGGGTCTGGGAACAAGGGCTGTAATTTGCAGCTGATTTCATCTGCCTTGAGTATGGTGGAGTAGATGTCATCTTGGGAATCCAATGGCCCAAGACCTAAGAATAATGTTTAATAGATTGAGATAGTCATTATTTGATGTTCAATTATGAAGGGAAAGATGTCACTCTAAGAGAAGACTCCCAACTACATTGCTAGAGTTACTCGTTGAAAGTCTTGATTGACACTAATTTCATCTTAAGTAGCGAAATATATCTTCACTAGCCAAAAGACGGAAAGAAAAATAAATAAAGAAGGTACCTAAGGAAATAATACAGATATTAGAACAGTTCAGTTTGGTCTTATCGGTCCCATATGGCTTGCCTCCGATTAGGAAGCGAGAACATACAATCAATCTGAAGCCAGAGACACCTCCAATCTCTGTCAGGTCATATAGGTGTCACACGCTTTTTTCTGCACACAAGTTTTCATTCATAATTTCTCTTGAAAATTCTCTTTCCCAACTTATGGTTTGCTCAATTATTGTATAAGAGGATCGAATCAACGATATAAAGTTATGACTGAGAGGAACTAAACGTACAAGAATTCTAAATCTAAGTAATACCGATTTGTGATTGGAATCATCAGTAGTTCTCAACACAAATCAAACTTGCAAGAAAAAAATAAAAGCTATTAAAGAAATAAATATAAGCAAATAAATGAAGAAAAACAATAAAGAGAGTAACTTTAAGAGATTTGAGATTAGACAATATTAAAGATTGGATCTTGAAGACATAACACTTGGCTTGAATTCAATCTAAGATCATAATGACGTTTCTTTATGTTTTATTAGGAGGATCAAAGCTATTTCTAGGCCAATGTGTCAAATGTAATTGACTAATCCACTTTCGTGATAGAAGTCTATTCCCCCATACACATAACAAGATTCAACTTTCGTTTGTTGCCTATCTATACATGTAAGTGATAGTGATCTACACGTCGTTAGAGCTATCTAACAATCTAAACAATTTATTTTCATAGGTTCAAACTGAAAAACATAGTTTTTACTCACTCCTGCATTTAATCAAACACATTTTTGCATTTGATGCAAACTTCTAATTTTTTAGATCAACATAGCAAATACTATAGAAATCTATGTCATGACATAACTCAACACTCATTATAAATCTATCTCTAATCTTAAATTATTACATCTCAAGATCCAATCAGAGACTACTCATTATATTCAAAAGATATGAACTTGTTCTTTGAGAACTCATGATCCTTAACAAGTGAATTAAAAGAAAAGATAGAATACACAAGAAATCAAATTAGAAATCCAACCTCCTTTACTGTCGCTTAAGCTCTTTTTTTAACCCTAGACCAACAGTGTGTGAAGTGACTAAGAACTCCATAACCTTCCTCACTGTCACCCTTCCTGCTTTGTCGTTGCCCTCTGCTCGACGGTGAGCGTAGTGGGTATAAACTTCTTCACTTGCCTCACCATTTACCAAACTCCCTTATCGCCACCCAACAGTTAGTGAACACATTTTTCTTGTGCTTCATTTGGCTTCCTTTGATCCCTCTTCAAAGTCCTTTGTCAAATACTTGTTGTCATCGAGCTTCCACCAATAATCCATGTTCAAAGTTCCACCTGCATTTGTTAGAATCCCTTTCCTAAAAAATGAAAAAGATGCAAATGTAAATGCAAAGAAAGTTATACTAGACTCAATTCCTAATGCTAGTGGAAACATATACTAAAATGCATTATTTGCATCCTAAAATCAATGAAAACACACTCTAAAAGATACTAAATATGCATAAATATATGAATACATCGATAGGTACCATTAAGCAAGTCAAGAGGCAATGAAAAAAGTCACAGAGATTATGCAGACAAGTATCATTCGACCAAGAAAAAACTTTTACTCTAGCGATATCTTATTGGTCAAGAAAAAAGATATAACATGACGCTTTTATGTTGACTACATGGCAGTAAATAAGGGCACATAGGATATAAGTACCATATCCCAATGATAGATAAACTCTTGGATGAGTTAGATGGTTTTTGCATTTACTCAAAACTTAACCTCAAGTCTGGTTACCATCGAATATGAATGAGAGAAGAGTATATCAAAAAGACAGCCTACAGAAAACACGAGGATCATTACGAGTTCCCCGTGATGTATTTTAGCCTCAGGAATGCACCAACTACATTTAATGCACTTATGAATGAGTTAATTATGTCATTCCTCAGGAAATTCGTATTGTTCTTCTATGATTATTTGTTGATTTATAGCGCTTCTCTGCAAGAACATAAGGATCATATCAAACAAGTTTTGCAAGGGTTCCAAACACATCAACTATATGTAAATCGGAATAAGTGCTCCTTTAGGAAACCTCAAGTGGATTACCTAGTCCATAAAATTTCTCAAAAAGGGGTGGCAACAAACTAACACTAAAGTAATGCACATTTAGCCATTACCAAAAGAATATCAAACAATTGTGTGGGTTTCTAAACTTAACATGTTACTACAAATGCTTTGTTAAAGGTTATGCTATCTTGGTTAAACCTCTATCATAACGACTTAGAAATTATTAAGAAAACTCATTTATATGGAAAAATCATGCTCATGCAACATTTGAGAAACAAAAGACAACAATTGGGATAACACCTGTTTTGGGACTACCTGATTCCATACAAATATTCATTGTTGAGACAAATGCGTCAAGAGAAGGAGTTGTCCTTATGCAGGGCAAGAGACAACTAGCATATTTTAGTAAAAAGTTTCACATCAAGAGAAAAATTAAAGCTTATAAATGAACGCAAATTAACGATAATAGTAATGACGTTTTGAAGTGGAAAAACAACTGATGGGTAGACAAATTATTTTCCATGCATATCAAAGAAGCCTTAAGTTCCTTCTAGAGCAAAGAGAAGTTTCACTAAAGTATCAAAAGTGGTGGACAAAGCTCCAATCAGTTTGAAATCATTTAAAACCATAAATTGAGAACATATTGATTGATATACTATTAAGGATGATGCAAGGATCATTATTGATGGAGAGCTCAACCATGTCAGCTCTGATAGTTTTACAAGCCTTACAACTACAAAGATGCAGAGGTAAATGAGATTAAAGAAAAGTTGTGTATGAGACATGCTACAAAAAAGGGTTTGGCAGTTTCAGAGGACAAATTATGGTACAAAAAATGACTCATGATAAAAGAAGCCTCGACATTCATTCCACTTACTCTAATGGAAGACCATGACAATGTGGGTAGAGGGCATTCAGGAGTCCACAAAAAAACTAAAATGGATACAACAGTTCTATTCGAAAAAAAAAAGATGTATTCAAAAGTATGTGACTCATTATGAAATATGTGTGTCTAGCCCATAAATATTTTATCCTAGCTCTAGCTGAACTCTTGCAACCATTGGCAATATCAACAATGAGGTGTCCAGATATAAGCGTGAATTTTGTTGATGGTTTACCTGCTTCTCATGACATTAAAATGGTCTTAGTCATCATAGACCATCTAAGCAAATATGGCCATTACATTGGTATTAAACACCCATTTATAGCTACAAATGTAGCAACAAATTTTTTGTAGGAGATTGTTAATCTACATGGCTATCCTACTTTGATTTTTTCAAACATGGATAAAATCTTTCTGAGCTTCTTTTGGCGTGAATGCTTCATAGTGTCAGGAACGGTGTTAAAGTATATCTCAATCTTCCACCCTAAAACAGATGGGAAAAATGAGGTCCTTAATCATTGCCTTAAGTCTTACCTGCGATGCTTTGCCTCAACGCATCTTAAAACATGGTTCAAATATCTCTAGCAGGTAGAGTCCTGGGACAATGTCAATCATCACTCGACATTAAGAACGACACTATTTAAGGAAGTTTATGGAAGGGATCCGTCAGTGTTAATCTCATACAAAGAAGGGTATACGCAAAAATTTTAGTTGTAAAGATGTTACACGAACGAGATCAATGCTATAAAAAATAAAATGATTTTTATACTTGTATCAACCATATATGAACAACCAGCCAATAAACACAAATGAAATATGAAATTTGAGGTTGGAACCAAGGTTTTTCTGAAGTTATGCCCTTACAACATTCTGTCACAAAGAGAATCTGCCAAAATCTTGCAGCCAAGTTCTATAGCACCTTTTAGGCGTTGGAACGTATTGGAGAAGTTGTACATAATCTGCATTTACAACAAAGGAGCAAGATACATCTTCTATTTCATGTGTACCAATTAAAACCAGTGGTAGGAATTGATATTGTGGCAACTCCCTTGCCTAATACGTTTTCTGATTCAAGTAAACTTCTACTGGAGCCTGAGAAATTGTTAGACACGACATATAAGAAAGTTTGATTCCTGAAAGAGTTGATTCAATGGAAAGGACTACCTTCATATGGAAGCGAAGGAAATTATTTAGTAAATAATACCCCCATATTCCAGCTTGAGAAAAAGTTGCGTTCAAAAAGAAGATATATTGATACGTCAAAGAGTATACTTCAAGAGACATAAGAGTAATGATGTTATCATATTTTACTCGGTTTAAGAGTAGACTCTAGTAGCATTTTATGCATTTAGTTAATAAATGTAAATGTTTTAGGATCAATTTCGATTTCCTTTAGTCGTTGGCATGTTTAGGCATCTATAGGTTGTATATTTTTGTGTTCCTCTTCTTTCTACCCAATTTTAGATACCTTGAGATAAAGAACGGAAGGAAAAATGAAAATGGATCAAAGTTAGAAGTGGAGAAGCTCGAGAGAATGATGGAACAGAAGTCGCCAAGCCATGCCTTCAAAGCCGGAGACATGTAGTTGGTCGGCGGCTTTCAAAAGAGAACACGGAGACATGCGCTCCCCTGTCCCGCCGAATTGCGCTTGGTAAGCGATCTCTCAATAAAGATCAAGTGTCAAACCAACCCCGCCGAATTGTGATCTAAAATTCTGAGACATGCGCTTGAACAACGGCTTTCCAGAGAGAACCTCGAGAGCTTTGATATAAAACATGGAGACCCATGCTTGGTCGATGACATCTAAAAATACTCGGATTAATTGGATCCAACCCGGTTTGTATCGTTCCAATTTACTATAAAATGGTTCTAAGACTTGTAAAAAGACCTAGTTTTGATTTCTCTTTGTTGCTTGTTTTCAAAATTCTTTTGTAGATTTTTGGGTATTTTAATCAAAGTTTGTTTTTATCTTCTTCCCAATCATAATCATGGTTTTATTTCATGTTTTTACATGTATTACAATCATGATTAGTGAGTAGTTCCTTTTGTGATTTATAGGTTAGGTAGATTAGACAAGATCAAGATGTTTATTAGAATGTTAAGGGCTATATTCTTGTAGATTCACACGATAAAGAGTGCTTAGTGTTAGAAATGAAGTGATCAATCAATTTCTAGATTTGAGAAATTTCACATCCGGAAGGTGTTTGATAAAATTCTTAAGGGAACCTTAAGACTGCTTAACGCTCTTAGCCTATGGAAATAGATGATTAAGGCGTTTAGTAGGCTTTATGGCTTGTATTTAATGACTAATGACTCTTAGATTACTATCAGGAGATTAGTTCAATTTAAGATTATTAGATGGATCAATACCACGTGAAAGAATTAATTGATTATTATCTTTTCTTTGAATGGTCTTTTTATTGCTTAGCCCTTGCATCGTAGTAGCATTTAGACTACCTAATCGCATTGAGTAGCTCATAAATTGCATGTGTCATCCTTAAATCTTAATCTCATTTCTTTGGTTTTTGCTTTACTTTTTGTTTACTTGCCTTTTGTTTGAAATTTGATTGAATCAAGTTTAGAAAATGAAATAACTAAAACTTATTGAGTTAGCTTAATCATAGCTTTCTATAAAACTAAATTTGTGATTTTATGCTCACTGTGGATTTGATATCCAAAGTATTACAAGATATAACCATATTCTAGTGGTTTAGAGGTTTAAGACTTTGATCAAACTTGAATCTCGTATCAAGTTTTGGCCGTTGCCGGGGAACAATATTAAGCCCTTTAGTTATAGATTGCTTACTAAGAATCGCGTTTTATTTACCAAGTTACTAACTTTGGTTTCATTCTTTTCGCTTTACTTTTAAAGGTTTATGAACATAAGAAATCGGTGACCTACATAAATATTTCCAAGGGTTGATGACATTTAAAAGGTTAGCAAGGAAGAATGCAAAGCCTAGGGGAGAAAGGGGAAGAGTTGAGATTTTTTAGAAAGTTAGATATGGAGAATACACAAGATGGTCCTCTTTTTCAACAAGGAGCTCAATATGAGTCTAACGAGAAAAAAATCAACCAAATATAAGGAGGATTGGTGAATTTTATGAGTCTAACACAAGGAAGATTTGAATGGGGATCCAACCACCGAAAATTGAACCAAACAACCTCGAGATCAAGCATAGTTTGATTAACATGGTCCGAAACTCAAAATTTCATGATGTGCCCTTATAAACCTTTGGAACATTTGGACCTGTTTGATAGGTTGTGATGAACGATTGAGATAAATGAAGTTTTCGAAGAAACAATCAAAGATGATCTTGTCCCTGTTTGCCCTTGGAGATACAACCGCACAATGGGCAAAGAACATTCCATCCGAGCTTGGCACAAGTTGTAAAAGAATTTATGAGCAAGTTCTTCCCCAAGCAAAAGACGACAAAGATTAGAAGTGATATCACGGTTTCAAGGAAGGTGGAAATGAGTCATTTTATGAAGCTTGGGAAAGGTTAAAGGGTTATACACTATCATGCCCTCATCATGGAGTTGAAAAAGATGCTCTTCTAGGAATCTTCTACAGAGGAGTATTGGAGAAAAATCAAAACTCCTCGGATACAGCTAGTTTAGGAAGCTTTTCCAATCGTAGTGTTGAGGAAACTGAAAATTTTATTGAAAATCTCGCACAAAATGATCAAACATATGGTGATGATTATGATAAAAACTACACGAAATCAAAGCTTGATGATAGTAGATTCAAGGAGCTAAATAATATGATTCATAAGCTATGCGGATGAACCAAAGAGCGTTTAATTACGTGGGAGAATTTAAGGAAGGAAAAAGAAGTGGAAATAAAAATGATCAAGAGGAGTTGTACTATATGCAAGCCATATTATATCATAAATCCTGCAACCCCAACTTTAAGTCATTCAACAAGCTTTCCTTTCTCAACAACGTTGTAGAGAACCCCCAACACCAAACTTACTCACTCTTCAAACCCTAACAATAAAGCTCTGAAAAACCTCCACAAAAGACAAAGAAAACTATCAACCTAGGCACCAATACCAAACACAAGTAACCTCATCCAATCCAACATCCAAAGATCATGAGAATGCCCTTCTCTTAAAGCAACTACTAGAAGGATAAAACCAAGTTACCATTGAGTTGAATACGAAGATGGGAGAGGTTAACACAAAGATTGATAGAGTATGGAGTGACTTGAACACAAAGTTTGAGAACCTCTCGACTCATGTCAAGACTTTGGATAATCAAATGATCCAAGTAGCATCTACTTCTAAGAGTTATGGAAAGACATCTTGCCGGGAAAACCTGAGACATATCTGAAAGATTATTGTAATGTTATACTAGTAGAACAAGAAAAAAGCTCTAGCAAAGGAGGATGAAGATTTTTTATGTGAAATTGTTGTACTTCTTGGATGTAGAATGGGAGAGCCTTTTGAAAAAGAAAAAACATGGGAGAAGTGATGGGTCCAACCGTGAATCAAATGAAACCGGTAGTCATAATAAAAAAGCTTGTAGAAGATCAAGTAGAATGTTTGATCGTAACAAATTAGTCTCCGTTGAAAGGAAAAGAATAAAAAGAAGAATTTTTCAGTCTTCAAGACAACTCGTATGCTAAGTTATATTTTCCTCCTCTCGTTAACAAACAAAAACTCAAAAGAAGTTATTTTCAAAGGTCAAGAATGAAATGTTCGACGTTGGGATTAAATTTACATAAAAGATGAAGAGTTAATAAGGGTTTCGGGGCATATCCGGTTCATCATAGGTGTACTCTCTAACAAAGAAGCGGTTGAAGAGATCTTGAGGGTATATGAAGAACTTAAGTATAATATGGAGCACAAGGTAATAGCTAAAATGAAGAATCTCAAAAATTCATTGTCCCTTGTTGGGGTCAAAAACGGTCACGACAAAATCGACACCTAAAAAGGACTACGGAGATGTTGTTTCCTCCTACGGAAACAAGAATCGCAAGAATATCCTCAAGCTTCGAGTGTCTTATCATCTTGACTGTCTCTTCTCGAACAAGTTTCAAGGCTACAAGTATAGTCAATCGTGACCGATCTCACACTAAGTCCATCCGTCCGCAAACAACTAAAGCACCTGAATGCTAAAGTTAATGTCCACGATCTATAGAATACCTCGCAATACGAACTTCGGAACGATACAAAACCTCCGTAATCATCGGAAAACCGCATCATTTCGAAAGAACGTCTAGGCATTGATTGACGTCTAAGACCGGGGAACGGTCTTGGCACCAATTGACGCCAAGACGGAAGGGTTGTCTTGACGTCAATTGGCGCCAAGACTGGAGCATGGTCTTGGCGCCAAGACAGAGTGTTTGTCTTGGCGCCAATTGGCATCAAGACAGATGGCCTGTCTTGGCGCCAATTGGCGCCAAGACAAATGGCCTGTCTTAGCGCCAATTGACGTCAAGACCAACGCTTAGTCTTGACATCCATTGACACTAAGACCCGGACAACGTTTGGCCGTTACTCGTGCACCAAACCATGTCCTATTCAATCATCATCTCCTTCGAATCGTGATTCGATCATCTCTCATTTCGTCTCCATTGGTATTCCCGTCAAACCTAGTAATGACAATCGTGAGGATTCATCCTTTCCGTAGGATTTCGTATCGATCGTATAAAACGATGACGGTTAACTTGAGCACCGAAAGAATCTAAACTGTACGGTTGATCCTATCGTTCCATGAAACTATCATTGTGAAGCCATATGAAAAATGACTTCTCCGAAAGGAATCGTAAAAGTCACTTAGCCGCGAAACGGCCCGAAAGGGCCCAAACCGCGATGATAAGTCCACTTACAATTCTAGACGAGAATCGGCCCATTTGCAATGACGGTTTAGTCAGGGTTTCGAGATTAAAGTCAAAGTCGAAAGGATAAGGAAAGATCTCGAGAAAGGATATATGCGAATCAAGGAAAAGGAA
>OVAN01009706.1:0-15762 GCA_900406275.1 Anastatica hierochuntica | reverse complement strand
CGCTACAGCCAAAACATTTACAGCCTAAATTCTACAACGATAAAATCTACAACTACAGTCCAACCAATCAACCACGTTAAAGTAGTTTCTGGATTTTGTTTCTCAAAATTTCATTTAATCACCAATTAAAATTTTAAAAAATGGATTTTCTAAAATTCAGGAACACTTTTTTGTTTTAGTTTACCAATCTACCTAAAACCTAGGGAATCTATTTTGTTCTAATTACGTGAGTTTTTGTCTTAAAACTAAAATCTAGTTTTCATGAATTTTTGAAACAACAAAAACACCAAAAGAATCAAAAACTAAAATCTAAGAGCCAAAATCTAAAAACAAAAAAACTATTTTAGAATCTACAAATATTCGAGGCCTAAAACTTTTTTTAATAAAAAAATAGTGATGTTAAAATTATATCTTAGTGGAGAAAATTAGATGTTTTTTTAAAAAAAAATATTGATGTTAAAAAAGTTTAATAGAGTAGCTGGTAGCAAATTCTAAACCTAACCATATAGACACTGATTAACATTTTAGATATTCTAAATAACACATGATTCATGGAACATATAATAGTTTTTTCTATGTTTTAACTATTTTCAGTTTTATCGTCCTATAGATTCCGCTATTTCGTTGTATATTTATTCAATTATTTTACGATTCAGCTGACGACATACCAGTCAAACATTTTGTGTTGTTATATTTTAATTTATTAAAAGAAATTTTATCATGTGTCCGATGGATGCAATATATTATAAAACATTTTTTATCGCAGCTATTTTTTGTATAACGATTATAAAATATTTCAAAATTTTTGTTTCTCTAGTATTTTTTGGAAAATAAAACATGAAAATGGAATTTTATGAAACTTATCAAGTAAGAGTAAATAACACAAACTTGACAAGTTTTCACAAATGTTATTTTCCTTTTATGTCAAAATGGTTACTTAATTATGTTAAGTAATTTTAGTTGAATACATTTAGAAATTTTAAAAGATATAATTAGATGAGGACTAGTCCACTACATTTAATCAGTGAATCAAAAATATCTATCATCACAAATATTAACAAATTCTAAATATCACCGCGAATTATCTTAGAATATAAAAAGAGTTTTAAAAGGAAAATGTAGGTGAGTGACCTTTCTTTAAAGCAGAGGCTCAAGTTGTAATGAACTTTCCAAGTGGTGCTTGTATGGTGGAGGAGGTTGGAATTTGGAAACGTAACCAATTTATCAAACCAATATTTTGTTTTCTTTCATTTCACTTAATCAATTTCTGCATACACTATAGAAAAAAATATTTAGCATCACTTTATTAGTATCATTTCGAAAAGTATATGCGTATACAATGTTCATGAAACGTAAGTTCGTAACTTATTGGTATGTATAATACATATTTTTAACGATAGTAAATCATATAAAATACATGAAACTATGTATTAGCAACAATGCTTACTGAATAAAATATTAAAATCTAAATAGATAAACGATGATATCTAGAACCCGGACCCCGGAGGACTGGCCAGCCTTTCATACTCAACTTCAGGATTTCCAGCAATTTCGTGGTTTCTTCACAGAGTTCTCGTTGACGCACGTGCCGCGGACGCTAAACATGCAAGCTGACGATCTGACGCAAAGATCTCGCTCTTTTTTTAATGATTCTTCTTATGTAGACAACCCCTCCGATTTGGTTTCCCATTTCGAAAATTATTTAATTTTAATGTGTGGTTGACAAAAAAAAAACGATATATCTAGTGATTTTTTTTTTTTGATAAACATGATACTAACTTTTTTTGGTCCGAGATTCAATCTACTCAGGTGGTTAACCACAGAACGTAAAAGACAAATATTAATAATATGTGTTTTAAACTTTTTATAAATGAACCTAAAACGAAGAAACAATATTTATACAGTATTAACGGTATTATTGTCAATTATTGTTTGTAGTGGGAAGATTCTATGTTTGATAATTATTTATTTGTCGTCACATTGACTAATAGTCTAATATATAGATCAAATGTCCAAAAATCGACTAAGATATATTGAAGCTATACAAAAGTTAATATAATGTACTGAGATCACACAAGAGAATAGCATTTAGGTTTTTATATACTTAACACACACACATATGTTAAGTGATTTATATTCAAAATTATGTTCATAATTAAAGAAATGTGGTTTATGACCTCAAACAAATCACGAGAAGCCATTAGTTAAGTCATTTCTCAAATGATTAAGAAAGTAAACAAACCCCAATGAGAAGCTCCAATTGGACTAAACCGAACAATCAAACCAGACCAACATGAAAGCGAAATTATATAAATAAAAAATTATCTGCCTTTTTTTTTATCTAGTATTCATTAAATAAAAGAAGCTAGTAACTATTTTACCAAAATTAAAACTTAATCACGTTTAAAATCTTGAAAGTAAGAAGAAGTAGATTTAGTTACTTATAAAAGTTTGTAACCGACTGAGTAGACTCATGATTATTTGGTTCAATGCATTCAGGAAAATCACTTTTTAAAATAATAATAAGGGTTAAAGTATTATTTAATTATGTGTATTATGACGGTCCGAACGCTTCATTGGGGCTAAAAGCCTCTCTTGAATCAGATGTCCGTCATAATCCCTGTCCAACCTATATTGTCCGTTTTGAGTCAAATTGGCAAAATCCTTACTGATTTGCTTGCGGGTTTTTACTCCCAAAAGGTCTTACACTAAATAGGGGTTGAATTCCTTGACTCTAATACCAATTTGTTATGACGGACCGGACGTCTCACTGGGGCCAGATGCCTCTCTTGGGTCAGATGTCCGTCATAATCCATGTCCAACCCCTTCTCGTAGTGTGATATTGTCCGTTTTGAGCCAAATTGGCAAAATGCTTACTGATTTGCTTACGGGTTTTTACTCCCAAAAGGTTTTACACTAAATAGGGGTTGAACTCCTTGACTCTGATACCAATTTGTTATGACGGACCGAACGTCTCACTGATTTGTTTTTTGGATTTTTACTCCTAAAAGGTTTCACACTAAATAGGAGTTGAGCTTTATTTATATATTAAACTTTTTTGTCTAACATATCCGATGCAGAACTTGGATTTTATTCCAACAATGTGAGATTCAAAAAAATGTAATATAAATAGTTTAATATTAAAAATATGACATTCTAATGGAGAGCATTATATAAATGTAATAGTAAAAATGCAACAATAGAAGTTAAGATGATACCTCATATATAATTGAGATAAATTAGTTTAATCTTAGCTTAATTAGCATTGAATTAGAAAATCAAATACTATGACATACTCGATCAATTTAAATCATCTAATACACCATTATGGTGCCCAAAATCTATCACATGTTTAATTACTCGCAAAAAGATATGGCTATCAATGAACAAACCAATTGTAACCCAAGCCTCACTATCATTGTGTATATACAATCTTTAAAATTTTATGTAGGTGTTAATAAATGTACTTATAAATACACTAAAAATGGATTGTCCAAAACATATTGATAAATTCGATGAGAGCAAAAAACGCAAAAAAGATTAAAAAAATTATATAAACTCTCATGAAAATAATATTACAATGCAACTCGACTGATATTGGTAAATAACTGAAACTAATTTTCTAAACTAAGATAAATGTTAATTATTTCCACGTAATGATAAATTTTCTATTCGAAGATATTAACATATTTCTAAGATATTTGATCGATGTTCTCGGTCTCCTATCAGACATAATCTCGTAATTTGTAATGATATTGTCAATATATCAGAATTTTTTCCATCCACACTCGATAAAAAAGAATTAAACTAGCACATCAAACATATTTTGTTGATCCCAATTTTTACCAATTTGGCAATGATCATATGTTTGGGAGCATTATAATTCGAAAAATGCGATTAAAAAAGCTCCCTAAAGATTTTTTTTTAAAAAGCAAAGGTGGATACGTCTACTTGGCAAAAAAGGATAAACTAAAATTGTAACAGCGTCTAAAGTGTTGCCACTTGTAACGTAAACAGAGCCCTTTCTACTTTTACCTTTGAAAAGCGCGTGGCTTCCATACGACTTGAGAGGCCTGACGTAATGAAAATGATTTTGCTTTTGTTTTCTGACGAAATATTAAAATTTTTAATCAAGCTTTCATTTTCAAAATTCAGACTATTATTACGGTTTAGAAATTAAAAGAAAAAAAAGTTATACCTTAGTTCTAAAAATTGTGTAATTAGATCTCTTTTAATTACTAAAGACAATGTGATTCAAACTTTTTTTTAATCTTCTGTTGTTTATCTGAATCTAATTATGAGGCTTTAGAATATCCGACTTCGGATATATTCTTTAAAAGTAGGGTATCTACCCATATCAAAGTTCATTTTTATAAAAGAATAATTAAATTAAAATTTTTAAAAATCTTAAATTTTTTTAACTTAAATTTATAACAATTATTTTTTAAGAAAAACAATATGCTAATATAACATAGAAATGTATAAATTAAATTTTTCTACTTTTATACAAAAGTAATATAATATGTTTAAAAATTTCGTTTAAATTTACTTAATATATTTAAGAAGCTTGAACATTCTATCCAAAAGGACAAATTATCTAGCTCGAGATCTTCCTAATACCTGTATTTTTGGTTCAGTGCACTACAAATCTTTTAAATTGTTTTGGTATAAACTAAGACTAGTTTTTGTTTGTTAAGACATTAAACAAAAAGAAATTAAAACTTGATTTTACCACACAAAAAAAAACTAAAACTTAAACACTTTACAAAATGATAACCATGTGAGTCATAAAAATATTATTCCTCATTTTCAAATTAAATATCGTTTTAAACTAATATTTTGTTTTAAATTAGCGTCATTTTATAATTTTTATATAGTGTTAATAAAATATGAACATTATAAAATTTTAAATACTCAATCAAAGGCATATAAACAACACCTAACCATTCTTTTTATTTTGCTTGAAGATTTCTTAAAACGAATTTGTGATGACAAATATGTTAAATCAATCGTCATTTCCTCATAATTAAAATTTAAAAAATTGAAACTATTCAACTATATATATATATATATAAATTTAATTATATGATAAATTTGACAATATTTACTGTACATAAAAAAGAAATTTAGGGTTGGGCGTTCTGGTACCCGGCCAGATTCAGGTCGGGTTTGGTTTTGATTCGAGTCCCGAACTCCGATCCTACAATACCCGTTCGGCTATGTTTAGTTTTCGGTTCGGGTAGATGCATGTTCGTGTATTTCGGGTATTTTAGATAATTTGGTTTTTTTTTTCTCCGGATTGTTAGGGTTTTTATCAAATATTTCGGGTTTTTACGAGTATTTTGAAGTATTACATTGAATATTTTTTTTTATATTTTTCGATTATTTGGATATTTACGGGTATTTATTCGAGTTTTGGATTTGGATTCGGGTTTAGTTCTTCGGGTTTTTCGGATTTCCCGAGTACTCGTTCGAGTAATACCCGAAACCCAAATACTCTAAGTCAAGATCCGTTGGGATATTTTCTTTAGTTCGGGATCGGATTCGGTTTGGGTTTCGGGTAAAATTCTATAGTATTTACTTCGATTGTACGGACAAAAGAATAATGATATTGGAAACGGCTAATCATTTTTTTGTTCTATAAAGAAACATGAATATCAGGCAGGATTAAAGAGCTAAAAGTGAAAACGGCATAATATTTTTGACATAAATCTCACGTGAACTAATTTGCTTGGTAACGCAAATTTTAGTGAGAGTTACTTTATATTTTATTTAAAACCACAAAACTGTAAAATGAATAGATCATTTTATTCATATGTTGAATCTAGACATAATCTTTTTTCAAAAAAAAAAGAGCTCGCCTAAATTGAGATTGACAAGCATTATTAACATAACTATAAGTATATATCTCTTAAGCCAAATAATTTTTTCTTTGTAAAGAATTTTTTTTTTTTGTACGTGTATAATTTGGTAATGGATTAGCATGTGAATTATTGCTATAGGTCTTTAGCATTTCTTTTCCTTTTGTAATACAACTACAATGACACTAGTGCTTTTATTTTTATTTTTGGTACTACACACTTGTGCTTTTATTAAAAAAAATCAAAAGTATCCAAAAAATATTATTGTTCACACAAACATTTCTTTTGTGTCCATTCTCTTCCACACAAACCCCATTCTTCTCTTTAGCCCTAAGGCTCGTAACCCTCTATATATACGTGAAGTCATTGAAACACTAAGCTCGTGCCATAAGCTTTTATATTAAGAGAACAAACATTCACAAATCTAAGTGTGATCTTCTCTCTTCTTCCTCCTAAAAACCCTAATCAGTTTATAAAACCAAAAGAAAAAATCATGCCTCTCTTCGACACTCACAACACATGGGCCTTTGTCTTTGGTTTGCTCGGTATGATATATATTATAACTAGCGTTATGTTCATTTCGTATATGAAAATTTATTTTCATCAAGCTTTTCTAGAGATTTAATATTTGATTTATTAATACCATACTTTTGTTATATTCTTTGTATAATTTTTCAGGCAACCTCATCTCCTTTGCTGTCTTCCTTTCTCCTGTGTAAGTACTTATCACATCTTGTCTCACTTTGTCAAAAACCTAACATATATGTGTTGATACATATGACTATGTTCGGTATGTTATTGAGTATTAATACTTAAGGTTTTATATGAAATATATGCATGCAGGCCAACGTTCTATAGAGTTTGGAAGAAGAAAACAACAGAAGGGTTTCAATCTATTCCTTACGTTGTGGCGCTCTTTAGCGCAACGCTTTGGCTTTACTACGCAACGCAGAAGAAAGATGTCTTCCTCCTTGTTACCATCAACTCCTTTGGTTGCTTCATTGAGACTATCTACATCTCTATCTTCCTTGCCTTCGCTCCCAAGAAAGCCCGGGTAGCTAAAAACCCTCATCAACTCATACATAAACATGCGTTTTTTTAACACTGATCGAATCGAAAGTTACTAATCCAAAATATGGATGCAGATGTTAACAGTGAAGTTGTTACTTCTAATGAACTTTGGAGGATTCTGTGTGATTCTCCTCCTCTGCCAATTCTTGGCAAAAGGAACCACACGTGCAAAGATCATCGGAGGAATCTGTGTTGGATTCTCTGTTTGTGTTTTCGCTGCTCCTTTAAGTATAATCGTAAGCACTTGATTAATAACTAAAAGAGCTCTAATTATATATTTTAATAGTTTTAGCTTCAATCATTAACATATGTTTTTTTGTTAAAAATGTATAGAGGACAGTAATAAAGACAAGAAGTGTTGAGTACATGCCCTTTAGCTTATCTTTGACACTTACAATCAGTGCTGTGATATGGCTCCTTTATGGTCTTGCTCTTAAAGACATCTACGTTGCTGTAAGCCATTTCATCTCTTATCTGTTAAAGTTTTTTATTATATAAAACGGAACGACACGTCGTCAAATTATAACTCATACGATTACGAAACGTGACACGTGTCAAATATTTAAAATTTCCAATTTCGTGTAAGCAAAATTTCTATTTTACATAAATAAGTAGATTTTATATTTTTATTAAAGTTGAATATTAAATATTTTGTTTCTATTGAAACATTTAATATTTTGGATCTTATTTAGTATATTGAAAAGATTGAATTTAATAAATCTTATAATTTTTGTTAAAGAAAAGTGAAGATATTTGTGTCTTAATATGATTACTATGCCTTGAAGCAATCAACATAAATTTATCATTATCTTAATGTATTATTGCATGAAGTTGGGTACTTTTGTTTCTAATGTACCTGAGACTTTAAGGTTTTAATCATATAGATATAGGAAGAGATATGGATCGGCAAAAGTTTAACAATAATGAAAAGCAAAAACAAAAAGCCTTTTGTTTGGTATTGTCTTTTACGATTTAAAAATATAAAAAAGACTCACTTTATTTTCCACAAAAACATTAAAGAATTTAGCTTTTGCAAAAGATCGAAATATTATTAGTTCTTTCATCTTTAATTTTATACACTAGAAATTATATTTTGTACGTAAACTTCCCTTTTAGTCATAAGTTTTTTCAACGTACTTTATTTATAGGTTTTTTCTTCACGTACTTTATTTATAGGTTAAAAGTGAAAAGTGAGTATATAAAAATAATTATCATGTTATATTACCACCAAATAAAAGATTTTTTACTTATTTTGTATTTTGCAGTTTCCGAATGTGATTGGTTTTGCTCTTGGTGCACTACAAATGATACTGTACGTAGTCTACAAATACTGTAAAACGACGCCGGATTTAGGAGAGAAAGAAGTGGAAGCTGCTAAGTTACCAGAGGTGAGCCTCGATATGCTGAAGCTAGGCACAATCTCTTCCCCTGAGCCTGCGCCAATCGCAGTCGTTCGTCAAGGTAACAAGTGTACTTGTGGAAATGATCGGACGGCTGAGATTGAAGATGGACTCAACGCTAAAAACGGCAAGCAGTCCTCGTCTGCAACAGCTACCTGAAAAGAACAAACTATTTCGTTGACTATGAAAATGTTGACTTTTTTTTTATCCCAACTTGATATACAAACCACCACGTGTACTCCGTTTACGTTGTTGTATTTTTCTCTGAGTTTATCAAGTGTGTGAAGTAGAGAAATAATTATCGGACAATAAATATATATACACATTTTCGGATGTTATATATGTTATTTCCGGAATTAAAGTCTCTACTTCTTTTTAATTTTTATGTAATTATCTATTGGGGATATGTATATTTCCTATTTTCCAGATAACAAAAACTATTTAAAATTCCCATCCTGATTTTCACTTTTTCTATATTTACATTCTTATCTATTGGCTTTTTGTTTGAAATGGTATCTTATCAAATTTGAGTGAATTTGTGATATAACCAAATTTTTTGTTCATATTTTATTTTTAGGAAGCCCAAAAAAAGTATTACAATATTGGTGTTGTTTTACAAAATCTCTCCCAATCATACACATATACCACCATGAAACTTAGATAACATTTTCTTGTGCAAAGTAAAAGCTAAAAGCGTAAATGCATTATTGCTCCCTCCGTTTTTTTACTTGATGTTTTAGTCTTCGACACACATATTAAAATTTCACTAACTTTTATTCAGTATACCGCATTTTCTACAAAAACAGCATTAACTACCGCTAATACAATCAATGGAAAATCAAATTACATAATACCAATAGTCAAAAACATCAAATAACATTAAATTGTTGCATAAATATGTGAAAACATCATCGAAACAAAAAAAAATCTCCCAAAAGCATCATCTAATACAAAATGGGGAAAGTACCACACAAGAAGAAAATAGAAAAGGAATAAAAGTTTTATAAATCCTTAGAAGAACATCCCAATTAACCTAAATCCATAATAGAGTCATCCAATCATACAATTTAAAGAAAAGAAAATAATTAAGTTACAAACTTAACAACTACACAAGAAGTAGAAAGGAAGAACCTCAAACTATGAGCCTAACAGATTACACAATACAACAACAAACTACAAACAAATCCACATTCTGTAAATCACTCTTATTCAACACAAGAATGTTTAGTTAAACCGTCGTCTCGGAAGCAAACAAGCTAGTCCTTTTCTTTCTCTTTCTCACCATCATCTTCTGTGTTTTCATCTCTTTCATCATCATCATCACTCATCTCCTTGATAGCATCTGTTATGATATCTTTCACCTCTGCTTTTCTATGCATAAGATCAACTCCAAAATGGCTCGCTGTTATTATACACAAGCAACCCAACAAAAAGTTAATGTACAAACGTTCCCTGCAAATTTAGAAGAAGATATCTTTTATGAAATGAGGAAAGGAAAACATACCAAGCTTCCGCAGAATATCTGATAGAGTAGCCTGTTTGGAAACCGTATTCAAAGCGTCTTTAAGTTTAAAAAATTTGGTAAACCATAAACAATTTATCTCAATCTATTAAAAACTTACCGTATCAAAGTCTACTTCCTTCAGTATTTTGGTCACCACTACATGCACTTCTTTTCGGGTGGGTTCGCTTTTCGCTTTCTTATTGGTTTTACCTGTTCCCCCGAAACCAATGGAAGAAAGACTCAAGTCACTCAACAAATTATTGAAATGAGACTTAAGCTTTTGAACCAGAGCTCATAAATCGTTCAAACCTTGATCTTTTGATCCCTTTGCCTGTGGTTTACTTGTTTGTTTCTTGCCTTTCTCTCTAGAAGCAACGTCTTTATCAACCTTTTGCTTCTTGCTTGATGATGAAGTTGATTTATCAACTTGTTTAGAGGACTTTCGACCTGATTTTGCAGAACTTTTAACAGATTTCTCCTCTTCAGAAACTGGTTTCTCCTTCTCCTTCTTAGTCCTTTTAGAAGACTTTTTCTTATCGGTTGTCTTTTCCTCCCCGGCTTTATCTTTCTCATCTTCAGTTTCAGTTTCTTTGATTTTGTCGTTTTCTTTCTCTAAAGCTGCATCATCGGCTCCATGAGAATCATTTGTTCCTTCAGAACCAACATCTCCCTCATCATTTCCTTCTTCCATTTCAGATGGTTGATCTTGCTTCTTTCCAGATTTCTTCGTCTGCCTTCTCCTCTGCATATATCAATCAGACAAAAACAGTTGATTTTTATGCAACCCTTTTCGAAGCCGTAAACACAAGTCAGCCAAAGACAGAAAGTGGCTAGTTTCATGAAAGCCATGAATACAAGGAGATAAGAGACACAATGAGTAGCTTAAAATAGGAGAAGAGCTTGGAACTTGGAAGTATGCTAATACTGAGTTGTATCAAGAAAAAACTTCGTTGACTAATCTAATGTCTTTCCTCACTAGAAATTGGCAAATAAAAATTGATCCAACCTTAGAAATATTAAGCATTGATGCAATCTGGAAATTTATTCAGTGTGATTGCAGAACTTCCTGGGTAAAGTTCTGAGATCGAGAACAGAAAACGGAGCCAATACCAAGCTACTCATATCATAAAGCTCGCATGATTCATAACAACAAACTTGATTACAAATCAAAAGTGGAGCTACTTTTACCAGCCGCAAGCTAAAAAAAGAATCAGGTCGGAGATTACAAACCTTGGCTGGGACATCTGAAGATTCTCCAGAAGTCACATCTTTTAGTGTGCTCTTCTTGCGCTTTCTAGTTTTCTATATTGAGTATTCAAAGAAATAAGATAACAATTCAATACCTCGCAA
Organism: Anastatica hierochuntica; assembly: GCA_900406275.1. Classification (NCBI taxonomy): domain Eukaryota; kingdom Viridiplantae; phylum Streptophyta; class Magnoliopsida; order Brassicales; family Brassicaceae; genus Anastatica; species Anastatica hierochuntica. The sequence goes on along the minus strand of OVAN01009706.1, from coordinate 4,576 downwards.
ATGAATAAGCAAAGTTAACGGTGGAGAACGGGAACCAAGTTAAAAAGTACCTTTTCACTATCAGCAAGTACAATATCCCTTGTTGCCTTAGGATTTACCAAAAATTCAAGCACTCTTACAGCGAGTTCCTCCTGAAGGTATTGGGACAGAAGTGTGAATATAAAATCAAGCGAGACATAAACAGATATACAGGTAGACAAAATTTACTTATCCCTTACTTTTTTCACATTACTTTTGTTTATCGGTATATCAAGCACATCACAGAAATCAATTAACTTTTCTTTGATACACTTCTCAAGCTTCTCCTTAGCTTTTGCTCTTTGCTTCTCCTCCTGGAGAACATTTAAATACCGCTCTCAAAAACAATCCTGTGATCATCATACACGTCCCTGGAACTAAACATCTACGAGATATTGTGTTACCTCTTGCTCTGACCAAACAAAACCCGAAAACTGACCAATATTTTTCTTCAGCATCTGTGCCTGCACAGCATTTTTTCACACAACCCTTGAGTAATCAACTGGCAAAGGAGGAGAGAAGAAACTGAAATTCTAAGACAACAATGATATCATATCAAGACAGACCGACGCTTAAAAGAAGAACATACAAATGAAACAAGACAATAAGAGATCAAACAATTGAAAGCACCTTTCCTTTCTTCCCGTAAAGAATGGTGTGAAGTAAGAAGAGATTGTCATCAGGTTTTCTCTTGGATAGTTTATAAGCCACTGAAACAGTTCAACACATTGACTCAGTAAAACAAACATTACTAAAGCTCACACACTCTTCTTCGGGCAAACACATAAAAGTAAAGGAACATTAACAAGCATCCTGTAGAAGATCTTTCACAAATGAAGCTGTTGGCTCTCAAAGAGAAAGACACTAATGGCGTTAAGATACATACCATTAGGAATCTCCTTAAGCCGTGTTCCACGACCCTGAAACAAAACCACTGAACTAGTCAACATCATCCAACTCTGGTCTAAAAGAAAAACCAATTCAATTCCTCACAAAACTCTAAGAAGAAAGAAACAAACTTAGTAGTCGAAATCTAAATCCTCACAAGCTCAGAGAACGAAAAGAACCAAACTTTAAACTTGTATACCTGTTCGATTGAAACGGGCTTGCTTCCTGAGGATCGAGAAGGAGTATCCAAAATGTAACGCTCAGTTCTCTTTCTCTCCCTTGTGGGTCTCTCACTGATGGAAGTAACCGGCTCCTTCTTCGAAGATTCACCACTCTTTTCCTCCTCACTGTCTCCATCGGCTTTGGCCTCATCTTTCTCTTCATCCTCTTTCTTCTCTGCGTCGTCGTCACTTATTATCGGATCTTCCTTCTTCTCCGAATCAGCAACATCAACATCGTCAGGCTTCGACGGAGTATGAGCTTCTGGGGTTTTCAGTTCTAGGGTTTCAGTCGCCATGTGAGAGTAGTAAAGAGCGGAAAGAAACAAAGAGTGAAGAGGAGAATCGAATTGGGGAAGAAAAAAACCCTAAATTTCAGAGCTTTTGGGGGAGAAATTCGAGAAAACCCTAAGTGAGATCAGATCAACGAAAATTTGGGAATTTCAAAAAAATTTGGAAACACAAAGGGCGGGGCAGGGGGCTCTTAGGTCGCGGCAAAGCTAAGCAGAGGAAGCTTAAGCTAATCCCAAAATGAACATACACGTACACAATTCATAGGATATTTTTTTTTCCCAACAAATAAAAACGGTTGCGTTTATGTTTCGGTTGCGTTTTTAAAACGCGCGATAATATGAGAGAAAAGCGTTTGGTACGGTTTCATTTGGATTTAGAGTTTTAGGATTATAAGTTTTAGCCTTGTTCAGATTTTTATACATAAAAGATCGGATCGGTTTGAATTCGGTTCAGATAGTTGCGGATTTGGTTGAAAGTAATTTTAGGACTCTTTCACTACTTTGAGTCTTATATGTACAAAAAAATTAAGACTTCAATGCTAAATTTTGGAGGAGCAAGTGGGTTCCATCTATTACCATCTCATGAAATCTTGGAATCTTAAAGGTTAGGCTATAAACGATAAAAATGCGAAGAAAAAAAAAGTCAGACAAAATGCTAAATTTCATTTTATTTATATTTTTCACATCAAAACATTATTAACTAAAACAAACTCAACAAATATTACTGTACAAAATACAAATAGTCACAAAAACGAAATAGTTTTAAATTTTTGTATATAAATTTGAAAACATCATTTCAATCGAAACCAAAAATAAATGACTAAGACATCGCTTATCATGAAAGAGAGAAAATAATAAATTGATGATAACTAATACGGGAGTCGTGTTGCATGCTTTGGAAATAAGGCTTTTGCCAAGCCACAATAAAATAAAAAAATTGAAAGGCCACAATTCTTATGAAAATTAGACTTAGAGCATCTTTATTGGAGATGTTCTTAAAAGTGTTATAAACAAAAATAAAAATAATAAAATAATAAATTATATATTTTTATGGGGAAGTGTTCTTAAAATTCTTGTAACACTAGCCAAAATGCTCTTATTTGAGAACACCTAGGTGAGTGTTCCAAAAATTTTAAGACCACTTCAACATAAAAAAAATATTTTTTATTATTTTATTGTTATTTTTTTTTGTTTAGAACGCTCCTAATAACACTCCAACGAAGATACTCTTATATCCTTAGACTAATATAATGTGTTAAGGTTCTTTGTTTGAGAAATTTACAATACTAATGTCTTTATAATCAGAAGCAAGAATGTATGGTTCTGCTATCATTAACTACTGAGAAAATTGTCTTTAAGAGAATTCTATAACAAACTATAACGAAGACCACATTTTAAAAAATGCCTTAAGCCAAATACTCTAGTCCTGATAAGTATAATGGAAACTCAATTCCAACGTTTATGCAAAGTCTTCAAAAATCAAGGTAGACTCCGAGATCACCTTGTGAGCATGTTTCGATTTCCTCCTTCAAAAACTCCAAGACCAAACCTCAAGTTCTCTGATAATGCTGATCCTAAAACTTGCTCGATATAAAAGAAGAGGAAAAACAAATCTATACATGTTTGTTAGCTAGGCATGCTTAGCAACAAAACAGTTATGGGAGAATGAGAAGACTTCACATAACATATGCGATTTTTTTTTCCGTAGTAGTGATATTGGCGCGGCTCAATCAAATCAATTTGATCCAAAATGAAAGATGGATTGTATTTGATTCGATTCAACCGCACCAATATCATTACTTTTAAAATCTATACCTGAGATTTGATTCGATTACACAAACTTACTAATCATATTGCAGAAGAAGGGCAAGAAGATATTGGAAGGGTGCTTATATGTAATATATTGACGTTGGTGTTGTGAAATGTATTATATATATAGCAAGTCTATGTATGTATATTGGGATGGTTGATATGTCAAAATCTATATGATGTATGAACTTTGTTATATTATAGCATTTTCCTTGTGGACTTTTATTCTTGGTGATATAACACATGCATAATGATGATGGTGATGATAAATACTATGATAATTTACATAACATTATAGGATGATGAATTGATGATGATGATAAGGACAACGAGGATGATGATAATGATGATGCTGATGATGATGATGATGATGATGATGAGGATGATGAGAAAACAAGTAGATAGGCAGGAACATAGCAGTTAGAGAGGGACCCAAAGGAGTGAACCTTTACAAATTTGAAAGCAATACATTAACTAATCTCCCACAATAAGTCATATATAGGTGACAATTAAAATCCGGTTAATATTAAACAATATTATTGAACATAAAATTGCGAAAATTTGGGGAAGAAAATGTGGCCACAAAGATTTTGGAAAATCCCGAGTGCATCACAAGTCATAAAATGTTAACCATATAAGAGACAAATTCACAAAAGCAAGGAGAAAATATATATTTGTAGTAAACTACTTCTCTATATCAAATTAGTTGATGTTTTAGAAAAAAAGTGTTGTATCAAATTAGTTGATGTTTTCAATTCTCAATGTAAAATTAATTAGGTTTTTCATGTTTTTGACTATTGATATTTTGCAAATTGTTCTACTACGTTTGTTTCGCAAAAAGACATTTTTCACGCATATTAAATTTTTTTTTAAAAATTCTTACATATCANCTTTAAAAATAATTATCTCTCCAATTAATACATTAAAACAGTGAGGTTAAAACCGAAATTTCGCTTATAAATTTGCATTAAAAAATGTAAAACGACACTTTTTGTCAAACAAAATTAAAACCTCAAAATGACATTTTTTGAGAAACGAAGTGAATATGAGATTAGATAGAAACTAAATAGTGTTTTAGCATAAAAAATCAAAAATATTAAATGATTTCTTAATTTGTGTGTAGAAGACTAAAACATCAACTATTTTGATACGAATGAGTATTAATAAAATGGTGCAGATGTAGGTAAGAATTGCGTGGTTTTGTCATGCTACTCGTAAACACAACCTTACTAGACCATGATTAATGGAAGGTTCTTAGGAAGAATTCTTACAAAAAAATTAGTATTTTATTACTAGAGGTTCTTAAGATTTAAGAACCCCTAACAATAATATATATATATATATATATAT
>OVAN01009705.1:0-16615 GCA_900406275.1 Anastatica hierochuntica | reverse complement strand
GATGGCTTCAAACCTATCCAGATGGTGCATAGGGTTCTGTGATGGTAACCCGTGATACTAGTTCTGCTGCACCAAGTTAATGAGATCAGTCTTGATCTCAAAGTATATTCTCTTAATGGGAGGCGGACGAATCCCAGCATGATTCTCTCATATTGCGCTAGATTCATCCTCTGTTGAGGTTGATTTGCGCGTTGTTGCCCCGCAGCTGCAACATTCTGCTGGCCAGCTTGTTGAGCACCATCATTTTCACCACCTCCAGCAGGTGGGTTAGCTCCTGGAAGAGCTCCAGGAAAGAGAGGATTATCATGAACTTAAAGGGGATCTCCCAAGTTGTCACCCATGATTTGAGCAAACTCAAATTCTTCAATAACCTCCAACAACTTCTCTTTTTTCTTCTGTCTCTCTAGACACGAAGGTTCAGGTTCAAATTCAGCAAGATTTTTGATCCCTTGGCTTCTAGTATGAGGCCTATTCATGCACCTGAAAGCACAAAAACAAGATTAAACAAAAAAAGAAAAATGCCTTAGGCACGCAAAAATGCCTTAGGCACACATTGGTCACCGGCAACGGCGCCAGAAAACTTGATAGCTCAGGTTTTCGCCCGAGATAACACTGCAAACGCACAGATGTACGTTGTAGTGGTTTGGAATCGAATCCACAGAGACCAAAGATCGCACGAATAAATATCAGAACACACAGCGTGCTAAGGCTAAAAAAATGTCTTTAAAGATGATGCAAATATCGAAAATAAGAAAGCACAGAAACGCAGGCAGCAAAAGATGAGGTTGCAAAACAATCAAAGAAGTGTTGGGCATCAGATATTCCCAGGGAAACAATTCATTGTTGATTCAAATTATAGACTAGGGAAAGGGAAAAGGTTAAGAACCGTCTTGAACTAAAATTCTAATCTAGAACTAATCTACTTCTATACGAACAGCTCTCTATGCATTAGAAATCTCGAGACTAACTTTCGTTGACCCTCGATTTCTAATCATGCATTACTAACAGGTTTGATAGGTTCACAATTAACTTAAACATCAACTTCCGTTGGCTTAAGAAGAATTGCTCATCTAGGATTCTTTCAGGCATTTAAACATTCACTTTCCAGCTGTTAGTTTACCTAAGTTCAGAAACTGAGTGATCAATTCAGTTTCATGCATTACGAACAATCAAAGATCAAGATCCATTAGATTAAATCCCTAATCATGCGATTCTATATCAACAACTTATGAATCCCTATGTGAGAATCCCTAAACCCAACGAACAGACTACTCACTCATGGAAATAGCAAAAACACATATCAAATTGTTGAGAGCCATGATTGTATTATGCATAAACAAGAGTAAAAAGAGGGTTCCGAAGACTTCTCAATCTAAGAAAAAAGAGGCTTTTTTCTCCCGAGGTTACAAACTAAATCTTTGCTCTCTAAAACTCAGAAAAGTTGCATTATGAAAAGGAAAACATGAGTTTAGGTCTTTTAGTTGTAATCCGGTTCGAAATAAGTTCGGTATGGTTCTTCGTAAAATTGGTCCGCAATTCAGGATAGAGATCGATCGATCCGGGGACAAGGATCGGTCGAACTGTGTCCAAATTCCTTGGTATCTTATAACTTTTCATGAACACTTCCTTTGACGCTTGAAATCCATCTAAAATGCATTCTTTTCGCACATTCAAGCTCGATTCCTATGAAAATAACAAATAACACAAAACCGCGCCAAATCAATCCGAATACATAATAAAACCTTAGATCGGTGTGAAAACATAATAAAAATCTACTAAAATATTGACACATCACGTTTCATCTGAATCAATAAGACAACCAAGGAAATGGAGTACCTCTTCAACGAATTCAATACCGAAAAGAGGTTATATTTGAGTCTCCCTTGCGATGAGCTAACAAACATAAGCTCATTGAACAATGTCATCTTCGTGCATTCGGGTAAAGAGGATGAAATGAAAACTTCAAGTAAAATGAGGATGATCCGAGCTCATGGAGAGTCAAATGTGGACGGTTTCATCGCCGCCACAAGCACCACCACCAATCCACTTCCATTCATTCCAAAAACAAGGAGAGAGAAGGAACTCTTAAAGGCTCTTCAAGAAGAAAGAAGAGCATTTGAGGAAAAAGTGAACTGTTACATTGAGGAACTAAAGAGGCAATTCATTGGGATGTGTTGAGTCGCTAGAAAACGAACAACGAAGATTTAAATTTAGAAGCCTGTTTCCTAACAATCACAAAATCCGCAAGTGCACAAATATGTCATTGTAGTACTTTGAGAATGAACCACATGTCATTGTAGTACTTTGAGAATGAACCACAAGGAGCAAACCTTAACTAGATAGATCTAAACATTGGGAATACACACTCAAGCCTAATATATGCAAATAAGAAAGGTTGGGGTTTGTTTTTATTTTCTTAATAATCTAGAAATGAAAGCAAGGCAAGCAAGTAAAGAACTTAAATAAAGACAATAAACTTAAATAAAGAAAGCAAACATAGACTTAAAGATGCTAACTTGAAATGAACTATAAACTAAGATGATGGACCAAGGGATGTTGTAATGGATCCACTTAGAAAGACGGTGATAGTGGTGTTAGACCAAGCTATTGAGCACAAATCCATGACCAAAGGCAATACTAGCCTAATCCACTCTCATGGCAAGAGGCGATTTCCTTATCAATCGCATTCGCTCAACTCTCGTTTGTTGCAAATGATAAATCAATTAGGAATCATTAAGACCAAGCCCATATAGTCACTGATAAATCTAATAAACAACTCTCATTGGCTAGATTGAAATAGCAAGTATTTTGTTCTCCTAGGCATTTCATCGAACACCTCTCGGAATGCATACAAGTCTAGATCTTAGTTAGCTACTCTAAAACCTAGCATTAAGCACTCCAAATCCTTAGGAAACTTAAGATTAGTTATCCCTAACACCATATCACAACATAATCTAAGTAGATCTAAACATTCTTGGTTCCATCAAAAAGACTACTCACACAACATAAAGAAGAAAAAGAAAAGAGATGAAGAGAAAGAGATAGACCTCATAGACAAGATAGATGTTTGATCCAAGATACAAACTTAAAAAGAGAGACTCTTGATCTAAAATATTAAGAGAGAAATCATAAAAACTCAATCTTGAAGAAGGAGAATAGTTGTAAAAGTGATGGATACATAAAACTAGGTTAAAGGGGTATTTCTAGGTGAAAGGAAGCTACTTTTCTCGTCAATGTTGTCTGGCATCGTCCCAAGGGAAGCTGGCATCGACCCCTGGGTTGATGCTGGGTTAATTTGGGCAGCAAGACTGTCAAGGGAAGCCAGCATCGACACAAGGTGAGCCAGCATCAACCCCTGGGTCGATGCCAGGTCTCCTTGACATCTTGTGCCTTGTTTCTCTCCATTTGATGGCCTCCTTTGATCCCATCTTCTTCCAATGCTTCTAGCCTTCAAATCCCTTTAACTCTTTGACCTTTTTGCCTGTAGAATCCATCATTTAAGTCTATCAAATTGATCTCCAAAGATTGTACCTACAAATGCAAAGAAAATGATATGCAAATACAAAATGATCCTAAACTAGACTTTAGACTCAAACCTATGGATTCTAAGACTTATATGCAATACCTACAACCTAAATGTGGATGAAACTAAACTAAAATGCATCAAAATATGTAAGAAAATATGTATACATCAACTCCCCCAGACTTGCCCTTTGCTTGTCCTCAAGCAAACAACAAAGATCAAATCCAGAAGCGAGGTTTGGAAATAAGAATCCAAGCCAAAGTATGTCTAGAAATGCCTTCAACCCAATGTCCTAAAGAGTAGTATTATAATGCACAAATCTCTAATACTCAATGTACTTCGCCATACTTGTCACAAGAACTATCTATAGACACCTAAGTTACATATCCACATACCATCTTATCCACCTATCCCTTAACATTTAATTAAGCTTATGGTGTGCGGTGTTTACTTATGGGCAAGAAGTATCAATCCATTCGGCTCAAAAATAAAAGGGGGTAGATGTTTAAAGAAGTATTTAAGGGAGATTTCACCCAATTTTTGATGGTANAAGTAATGCAAGACATATGGCAAAATCAAGGTAGTAGCCGAACAACTTATGCATACAAAACTATTGCTTCCACTAGACTACGAATCCTAATTCCTATTAATTAACTACACTACCCGGATGTGACTAGTGACTCTCTTAAAAATTCGTAATCCTTGAGACTTATGCTAGGAACTTACAAGACTTTGGATCTCTTAAACTCTTTTCTTTAAATATTATTTCCCTTGCATAACTTCTCTATTAAGAACAATCTTCTCAAGCTTTTAACACTAAACTCGCCAAGAACAACTCCCAAACCCATGTATATATTGAAAGACCCCTTCCTAAATTCTAGTTAACCTTAAAATGAGGCTAAATCTAAGGAAGCACTAGAATTTATCGTTCAACTTCAATTTGCACGAGTTTTTTCCCATGTGTGCATTTTCCAAAGGAGGCCTCACATTCAAATAATAAGGAAGGTCTAAAAAGAAAGAGTTTGGGTTTCCAAGGTGGGGTAACTACTCTTAAAGAGTATCCACTTGAATTAAGAAAAGTCGTAAAATAAGGTCAAAGCATAACTCAAGTGTTAAGTGTTTTACATTGGAAGAGTACTTCAAGACCATAAGCAAGAAAAACTAATTCCAATTAAGTTCACTTAGATGGGATAGGTTTCAAATCCAATATACTTCAATTTTCACAAGGAGCTTCGAGAAGCCAATTCAAAGCATGGATTTTCCAAATTTCTAAATGGTTCAAGCATCATAATACTACTAATGAGGGCATCGAATTGTAAGCATGACTAAGTCTACTTACAAGGCAAGGTTCTCTATGAAAAAAAATGCAATTCTATATGCTCTAACCACCTAAATATTCACAAATGGATGCAAATTATATGCAACTTTTTTAAAACAAATTGAAAATCTTTTTGGATTTTTGAAATTTTTTCGATTTTTGTTTTTTTTTAAATCATAACTATCTACAATACATGACTCAAATATAGGAAAATAAAAACATCAAAATGAAAATAAGCATTAGTTTCAGGGCTCCTCCCCCGGACTTAAACTTCACCGTCCCAGTGAATTCTATGTCGTGAGATTCCCTTAAAAACAAATAATGAAAACCAAAAATATGAGATGATATTCATAATGGTTGTAGGTGGTACCTCTTTCTTTTAAAGTGAGTTTGGTTTGGTGTGGATTCTCTCCTCTTCCTTGTTCTCTTGTACATCTTCATGTTGGGGTCATTTCTTATGTGCTCCCTCATCTCCACCTCTTTTGTTTGGTGCCATTAAGCTTGTTCACTTAAATGATTCCTTCATTGAAAGAATGGATATGTAAGTTCCTAAAAAATTTTAAGGCTCAAAATTCTTGAATTCAAGAAGGTTCAAATGTCAAAGAACATTCTCAAGGCATCAAGGAACAAAAGATTAATGAAATAGATAACTCAAGATGCCCAAAATTCGTTTTCAAATTTTGCAAAACCAACCCGTCACCAATCCAAAACCATGTATTAAAATGTTTATAACTTTGTTTTTATTCAACGGAATTGTAAAATTCTTCATGGGAACTTCATATATATCCTTAGATTATCATTAGAGATCATCAAATCATTCAAATGCATGAAATTTTGAAAAGTTACTATTCATATTCAAGAATACTTCAAGAACACATTTTAACAAAAGTCCCCTTACGATTTCAGAACGAGAACGGACCCAACTGCGTCAATGATTTACTTGAATTTCGTGAAAGATAAAAGGAAAATACGATAAAGTCAAAGTTTGAAGATAAATATGGAAAAATCGTAAAGATAAGGAAGATTCTCGAAAAAAAGGAATATTTCCACGGAAGGGTATGCTCAAATCTAGGGCGGAAAAGGAAACGAGAACAACTTACGAACGCATATAAAAGAGGAGCTAAGGAGAACGAAGGGGGACACACACAGAAATTTCTTCACAATTCATAATTAGAGCTTTAAATTTATTTTCGTTTTTGCTAGCGAGTTGTGTCTCAATTAGGTTTTAAAGTCTTACGTTGTTAGAACTAGGATACTCGCTGACAGCTCTCGCGGCCATGGCTTATCGCCTGTTGTAACGCTCAACGCATATTCGGAATAAGATCTCTATTAGTCTACTTTCTTTCGATTCTCTTTTACTTTTACTTCATCGTCTGTTTTCTTCGTTCTTTAGATCTATTGTTGTTTGGCTTAGCAGAAATCCGGGACCTTAACGAAAGCTAGGGTTTCCTGGCTTTCCTTCGAATACGAAAATCGACAGTGCGAATTTCGGTTCCCATAGTTTGGCGTTTGTAGGAGGGTGCCTATTCGCTCAGGGTACGGATCAATCTAACTCGCAGCCGCAAAACGCTTGATCGAACATGACTACAAACGATTACAACAATCAACCAGCTCATGATGGCGACAGTGCCAATAACAACGCCAAAAGCACTCCGGTGACAAACAACACCGCGGTCAACGCTAACGCAAACATCGCGGCGTTCGAGGAGATCAAAAAGATGTTCTCGACTCTCGAAAAGAAGTTGGCTGAACAAGAAAAACTGAATAGCTCTCTCGCTAAACAGGTTGAAACCCTAACTGCGAGGACTAGAACTATTCTTCTGCGTGGAGCTATCAGACTCCACGGAAGAAGACCCGACTTCACCACTCCACGTGACTTACTCTAGAACGCGTAGGAAAATTCATCGAGACAAAGCCCTAATGTAATCACCCCTGTCGCGTCTCAAAATAATGTGGAAGATCCCCCAAATCTCGAAGAGGAAACGGAGGATAACGAAGTCGAGCAAATTGACCTAGACTTCAGCGATCAATCCGATTCCATGGATGAAGACGCTGACGTACACCTTAAGAAGGGAGAAAGGTAACGCAAGACGGAAGGATTCTCAGCTCAGCGAACCCATGACAGAAGAAGAGGAAAATATCTTCTGGGTAGAGCAAGAGAAACAGGCCGAGGAGCAGATCAGAACCATTCGCATGACGCGCTAACCATCTCGAAAAAAGACCTGCGACGAGTTTCGCGATCTCCGCGACATCATCGCAAAAACAGCAGCAATGGTCAAAGCGGTAAAGTCGCAGATTCATCACACGACCAGGGCCGTGCCAGAGATCGACAAGCTCCTCGAAGAGGCTTGAAAAACTCCATCCACTGCTCGCATAACCAACACCAGAGCCTCCGATCTCGGGAAAGTGAAAATCTTAATGTACGACGGAACCTCCGAACCGAAATCTCACCTACAGACTTTCCAGATCGCAATGGCGAGATCCAAGATCAAGGAAGGCGAGAAAGACGCTGGCTTCTGCCACCTTTTCGTCGAACATCTCCAAGGAGTGACCCTCGAATGGTTCTCCCGTCTAAAATGAAACTCCATTGAAAGTTTTCGTCAACTCTCCTCAGAATTTCTCAAACAATACTCCATGTTTATGGACAGAGAAACTTCCGACGTTGATCTATAGAGCCTATCTCAAAGAGAAGACGAATCTCTCTGAGATTTCATGAACAGGTTCGAGATAGTAATGTCGAGAGTCAGCGGGATCAGTGACAAGGTGGCAGTAGACGCACTTAGATAAACCCTCTGGTACAAGTCAAAGTTTAGGAACTGGATAGCTCTCAAAAAACCACGCACTATTCAGGATTTGCTTCATAAGGCTACGGACTTCATCATCGAAGAAGAAGAGATGAAAGTTTTATCGCAAAAACACAAACCATCAAAGGCATCCTCGAAAGACTTAACCTCTGAACAGAAAGCGAAAAAGATGATCCTTTGTAACAACAAGTACGTCCACCACGAGGGGGAAGACGTCCGGGGGGCTCACAACTATGTTGTCAATTCCCCGTCTGAACAAGGTAAGACGTCAGGGAACACGTGGACGCGAAATACGTCATATGACGAAAACACCTTCTGCGAGTTTCACCAAACAAAGGATCACTCCACCACGAACTGTAAAGTTCTCGGAGCAAGGTTAACAGCGAAATTGCTCACGGGGAAGATCTCTGACATAACCAGCATAAAAGACCTCATACGAGATACATGTCGCCCACTCAGGACCGAAAAAGCACCCACAGGAGACGCCATGTCTCAAGGAACTCAAGCAGATGGGAAACGAGGAAGGAGGCCTGACGACAAAGGCAATAACTCCAATCGCCGCAGAGTGAATATGATCATCGGAGGGTCGCAATACTTTCGCGACACCGTCTCATCGATAAAAGCATATCACCGAAAAACTGAGATAAGTGCAAACTGGCCTACGCCACTCGACACCGCAAGCGACACAGCAAATAACGCCATCACTTTCGAGGGATAAGAAACTGTCGGGATCGACAAACCCCATAATGATCCTCTCGTGATCGAACTCGTCATAAAAGATCTCGAAGTCGTCAGGGTCCTCATCGACACAGGACATACCGTAGATATCATCTTCCACGATACCCTCAACACGAAGAACATCGACTTATTCCAGGTCACAACCGCACAAAAACCACTCACGAGTTTCTCAAGAACAACTTCGATGACTCTCAGATCGATCAAACTTCCGGTGATGGCCAAGGAGATAACGAAAGTTGTCAACTTTTCGGTCGTCGACCACCCTGCCATCTATAACGTGAACATGGGAACACCATAGATAAACTCCATGAAGGGAGTCCCATCGACCTACAACTTGGGCATTAAATTTCCAACTCCCTACGGAATCACCACAATCTGGGGATGCCAAAAGCAGTCACGAATTTTCTTCCTATCCGAGCATAAGCGAAGACAAGTCGGAATGACGCCAATGTCCGAACCCAAACGAATGAAGAAAACTCGGCCGCCAGACAAAGACACTTCGGAAAAAGACGTGACAGAATCGTCAATTCAATAAACGGCTCAATCTGAAGGAAACAAGCAAGCTTCCGAGCCCAACATACTCGACATTGCAACACCCTCAGACACCAGAGGGAATCATCGACCCAGCAGTAGTCGTCAAGATTAAAATGGCCGATGCAACTCTGCCAAATGAGTAATTACTTACGACAACAAACTGTACTACGAGACGGCTTGATACTCGTATACTCCCACACTTTGTACTCGACACTTTTTTTATTCGATTTCGACAATAAATTTTTGCTTTTTTATTTTTCGTATAACACAAAAAACGGAAATCGTACGAGAAAACATTTCTTAACGAATTTGGACTATAGCGTGTTCATCGGCACATTCTACCACAAAATGGAAAAAGTTTCGGAAAAAGCGAGACTTCGCGAATTTTCGAAAAGCACAATTCAGAACTCGATTTAAAACTTCTAAAAACAGTCACAAGACTCTCAAACTCCTACCGGGAAAAAAGCAAGTACTTGTACCAATTTCGCATTCGTCGATTCTCCCCGACGGACGAACTAATCACTCACCTGAACCTGCTCTTCGCGAAGAATGGGGTCTCATACATACGACTAGGATAATTGCGCGCTATAAAAGAAATCCGAAATTTTGGTCAGCACTTCCAGACGACTTAGAAATTTTCTTTGGAGAGATGCTCGGTTCCCGATTGATGCAAGTCATATAAGCCGAGAACTTATCGTAGACTTCAATATCAAGATGGAACCAAGTCGAAATTTAAACGGGAAACCTAAGTCAGAGTTAGTCGCCGCACACCCAAAAAATCGAGAGTAAACCTAGGTCATGCCCTAAACCCAGCAAACTGGTCTCAAACATCTTAAGACATAGTATCTAACCGAGACGAGATCCCAAAATTTTTCTCTTCGTCTATACTCGCGTTTATAAAATTCCAAAAAATGAAGTCTCTCGAAACCTCGCACCCGAAACAAACAGCGAATGTAGTGATCCGTCAAGGAATTGATATGAGACAACTCATAATCTGTCTCCACTTACGCAGCAATTTTTGTATGTTATCAAATCGAAAAACATCGTTCATTAACACTAAAACCGCAAGATGAGGGGTTTCGAAGCTACACATGGCCAACCTCGATAGTTATAAAATGGCCACACTTAACCAAAATACTATTTAAAACAGGGAACACGCTCCCTCTATGTTCAAAATTTTCTCGTTCACGAATCGTAGTCGAAATAGCCAGAGATCGAAAAGTTGCATGCGCTAGACGGTTTCGGGTTTTGATCAACCGCGTCCTCTTCGCCCTTAGCAGTGTCCCCAACTTCCTCCGAATTAGGAGAAACGGGAATCGGGGCCCTGTGACCTCGAACCCTTTCGTCGATAAACGGGATCGAAAACCCAACATCCTTGTACTTCTTCACGTGGCTGTACATTTTGTCCATCTCGAAGTCGTAAGAATAGTTGGGAAGCTGGGTGCGCCACAGAGCACCCACTGAACCACGGCATTCACGATATTCTCCAAAGGACTGTTGAGCGCACTTGTACTAATCGAAGTCCGCCGCGAACAAAACTGAAAGGTCAACCACAATCGAGACGACCTCATGCTTTCCGCGCTTGTACGCACGGAGAACCTATGATGCTTGGTTCTGCGCCAATTCCTTTTCATGAAGAGAAGCAACTTTGACGTCCTTCTTCAGGCAGGCGTTCTCTTCTTCGAGTGTCTCTGCCTTAAACCGAGCCGTCTGCGCCTCCAAGTTGCTCGCCCTAAGGGCCTCATCCATCACGTGGAGACCCTGCAAAAAAGGAATCCTTTAAAAGGTTAGGAGCAACGTCACTTGAACGATTGGAATCATATCGTGTGCACGAAAACTAACCCCCCATGCACAAATGCGAGGCCTCCGCATATTGCCCCGACCTAACGAATCCCGCACTAGCTGCGGCTTGATATGTCGGGGCATCAAAAGAAGAAAAAAAGACGTGAAAATCTGACCCTTCTCCGAGAAATGGCATCGAAGGTTGGCTCGAACCGCTTCCGTCTCCGCCAAGGAGATCGTGGAACCACGCCCCCTCGGACGGCCCTCTTCTATCCTCGGTAACGCCGCCCCTGTTAGCAGACGCACGCTCATTTTTGGGAGATCTCTTCCTCTCCAATTCAGGAGGCAACTAGTACAGAGTGAAGCCATTCATGTTTTGTTCTAGCTCCACTTCCGAGATTGCGTCGGGCTGAGTCTGATTCTTGTGATACGTAACCGCGTTGCAAACTCGCTACGGGGAAAAGTAACTCCAGTAGAACGGACCGCCTCACAGAAGGTCCCTAACAACATAAGAAGAACCGAATGCGGGGGAAGGGGATCCAAAACTGCAAAAACAAAGAATTATCAAATATCGGCGAACGAAAAGAAAACGGTCAGAGTATCAAAAGCGATACCCGCGAGACCCCATTTACGCCTAAAAGAAGAAATGTATTCGCCCTCGACAGAGGCACTATCTAAACGAACAAAGAAGTATCACTTGCTCCAACTGTGAAAATTGGGCGTAAAAGATCGGATCACCGACATGTGGTTCCTCGGCTTGAGGCAATATTGAAGCGGCAGACGCATGGCCTTTGGAGATAAAAACGCCACTAGATAGTCGACTCTTAGGTCCATTCCTTGTTTGTAACCCAAAACCAAGAGCCAACAAGGTTTTAGAGACCGGTGGGCGAGAGCTGACCGATCGATAAACCATAGTGATCCAAAAACTGGACTATGAACCCCGGAATAGGAAACAATAGTCGGCAAAACAACAAATGCGCCTCGTAGCACGTAAAGAAACCACGAGGCGGAGAATCAACATCCTCTCCACCCTCGGCATTCGGAACTCCACCTCCTCCGGAACTCCGCTAAAATCTCGGATGACGGCTAGGAATGATTCTCGACACTCGCTCGGCCTACTGGCATCCCTTTTAAAGGTCGGTCTCGTCAGACACCATTAGTCGGGCGGTGGAGCTTCGATATCACACATAACGCATAATTATTCCCTCGCTTCCTTGGTATCAATAGAGTACAACACGAATTCGATTTTCAGTATAATGTCACTTTCTCAAACTCGTTCGCTTTCGGGATCAAAAATCGACGGTAAAGTATTTGCGGAAACTAGATCATTCAAAGCCATAACACAAAAGAAAAGAGAGATGGAAAGGATAACGAGTTTGTTTTTATCTTAAGAATTTTTTATGAAAATGAGCAAGTAGAAGATTTAGAAATTTACTTTTCTTATTATAGAAAGAGGAATTTACTATTCATCTTCAGAATTTTTAGCCATTAATTCCGCCTAACTTACCTAACAAGCTTTAAAAGCTCGTAAGAACATTCCAATGATTCTTGCAAACTGGGGGACTAACTGTTGGGATCAAAAATAGTCATGACAAAATCGATTCCTACAAGCGTAACGGAAACATCTTCTTTCTTTCGGAAATGAAAATCATGAGAGGATTATCAGTTTTGAGGCTCTTGCCATCTAGTCAATCTCCTCTCGACCAAATATCGAAGCTCCGCGTCTAGCAAACCAAAGGCGATTGCTTCGCAAAATCCAGTCACTCGCGGGACACTAAACGCAAAAAATTTCGAAATCAACGTCCGAGACCCCCGGGAGATCTCGGTAAACGAGTTTCAGAACAATAAGAAGTCACCGTAAATGACGGTCAACCGCGTCGCTTCGGAAATACGAGCAATACAAACAACATCAAGTCTAGCCTTTAGGCGACTATGCTCATGACACGTCTAGTCGCCCGGGCGGATAGACGTGGAAAACGTCTAGTCACCCACGGTTGACTAGACCACGTCTTCTCGATCATCTTCTCCCTCGAATCCTGGTTCGATTGTTTCTTATTTCGTCTCGATTGGAGTCTCCATTGAAGTTTTGCGAAAATAATCGTAAAGACTTGTACTTTTCGTTTAAACTTCGTATCAATCGTATAAAACGATAACGGTTAACTCGAGCACCGACACTATCTTAACTATAAGATCGGTCTTATCATTTCGTGAAACAATCACTGCGAAGTCGTACGAATAATGATTTCTCCGAAAGAAATCGTAAAAATCACTAGGTCGCAAAACGTCCCAGGAAGACCCAAAACGCGACAAAAGTCCACTTACGATTTCGGAACGAGAACAGGCCCAACTGCATCAATGATTTACCTGAGTTTCGTGAAAGATAAAAGGAAAATACGATAAAATCAAAGTCTGAAGATAAATATTGAAAAAGCGTAAAGATAAGGAAGATTCTCGGAAAAAAGGAATATTTCCGCGAAAGGGTATGCTCAAATCTAGGGCGGAAAAGGAAACGAGATCAACTTACAAAGGCATATAACAGAGGAGCTAAGGAGAACGGACACACACAGAAATTTCTTCACAATTCATACTTAGAGCTTTAGGTTTATTTTTGTTTTTGCTAGCGAGTTGCGTCTTAATTAGGTTTTAAAATCTTACGTTGTTAGAACTAGGATACTCGCCAATGGCTCTCGCGGCCATTACTTATCATCTAATGTAACGCTCAACGTAGATTCGGAATAAGATCTCTATTGGTCTAATATCTTCCGATTCTCTTTTACTTTTACTTCGTCATCTGGTTTACTTCGTACTTTTGATTTATTGTTGTTTGGCTTAGCAAAAATACGGGACCTCAAGGAAATTTAGTGTTTCTTGGCTTTCCATTGAATACGATAATCAACAGTGCGAATTTTGGTTCCCAAAAACGACAAAGTCTAGTGCTTCCTTAGAGTTAGCCTCATTTGAAGGTTAACTAGATTTTAGGAAGGGGTCTTTCAATCAATAGATGGGTTTGGGAGTTGTTCTTGGTGAGTCTAGTGTTAAAAGCTTGATAAGGTTGTTCTTGATTGAGAAATTGTGCAAGCATAATTGAGAAAACATAAGGGAAAGAGTATTCAGAGAAAATATTTTAAGAGATCCAAGGTCTTGTGAGTTCCTAGCATAAGTCTCAAAGTTTTAGATTTGTTAGCAATGTCACTAGTGAATTTTCAAGAATGAGAAAGATGAATCAAGGTTTTTGATTTAGTGATATTGGCTCCAATTTAAAGAGAATATTAAAGAGAATTGCTAGAAGGACAAAGAGTTTAATAGAATTATAAAAGGGTCTCTTAGTGCTAAGCAAAGAATGAAAGAAGAAGTTGTTAATCTCATTGGAATATCTTGAGAATCATGCTAAGAATGAGCATGTGGGGTTTCGATCTCTACAGCTTTAAGAAAGGAAACACATTCGGGTAGTGTAGGTAATTAATGGGAATTGGGATTCGTAGCCTTGTGGAAGCAATAGCTTTGTATGCCTAAGTTGTTCGGCTACTACCTTGATTTTGCCATATGTCTTGCATTACTTTTTTTTAGAGAAAACCACCATCAAAATTTGAGTGAAACCTCATTTAAACATTTCTTTAAATATCCTTCCCCTTTTATTTCCAAGTCGAATGGATTGAGACTTCTTGACCATAAGTAAAGACCGCACGCCATAAGCTTAATTAAATGTTAAGGGACAAGTGGATAAGATGGTATGTGGATATTTAACTTAGGTGCCTTGAGAAAATTCTTGTGACAAGTGTGGAAAAGTACATTCAGTATTCATGATTTATGCATTTTAACACTACTCTTTAGGACATTAGGTTGAAGGCATTTCTAGACATATTTTGGCTTGGATTCTCATTTTCAAACCTCGCTTCCGGATTTGATCTTTGTTGTTTACTTTAGGAAAAGCAAAGTACAAGTTCGGGGGAGTTGATGTGTACATATTTTCATGCATATTTTGATGCATTTTAGTTTATTTTCATCTACATTTAGGTTGTAAATATTGCATATAAGTCTTAGAATCAATAGGTTTGAGTCTAGAGTCTAGTTTAGGATCATTTTGTATTTGCATATCATTTTCTTTGCATTTGTACGTACAACCTTTGGAGATCAATTTGAGAGCTTGATATTATGGATTATAGAGGCTAAAAGGACAAATAATTAAGGGAATCTAAAGGCTAGAAGCAATGAGAGAAGATGGGATCAAAAGAGGCTTACAAATGGAGAAGAAACAAGCAACAAGCTGTCAAGGTGAGCTACCGTCGACCCTGAGGTCGACCGTAGCCCACCTGAGGTCGACAGTAGCCTCAGTTGAAATCCCTGCTGCCCAAGGTGGGATACTGTCGACCTAGGGGTCGACAGCAGCCTACCTTGGGGTGACAGTAACCTACCTTGTCCAGAAAAGTAGCCTCGTTTCACCTATAAATACCCCTTTAACATAGTTTTACGTATCCAAGACTTTTACAACTATTCTCCTTCTTCAAGATTGTGTTTTTCTGATTACTTTCTTGATCTTTAAGATCAAGTGTCTCTCTTTTAAATTTTTTATCTTGGATCAAACACCTATCTTTACCTATGAAATCTTTATCTTTCTCTTCATCTCTTTTCTTTCTCTTCAGTATGTGCCATTAGTCTCTTTTGATGGATCCATGGGTATTGAGATCTATTTAGATTAGGTTATAATATGGTGTTAAGGATAGCTAATCTTAGATTTCCAAAGGATTTGGTGTGCATAATGCTAGGTTTTAGAGTAGCTAACTAAGATCTAGATGTGTATACATTTCTCGCCCGAGAGGTGTTCGATGAAATGACTAGGAGAACCAAATACTTGATATTTGATAAAGTCAGTCAAAAACCTAAGCTCGTGTTTCCTATATCATTTTGATCTTTTTCTGAGTTTTTGAGAGAAAGAGAGAGATTTGTAAGCCTCCAGAAATGACTAGGAGAACCAAATACTTGATATTTGACTAAGCCTTGAGACTAACTTCCGCTGACTCTGAGATTCTACTCGTGCATTCTAAACAAGTTTGATAGGTTCACAATTCACTTAAACATCAAATTCCATTGGCTTAAGATGAATTGCTCATTTAGGATTCTTTCAGGTATTTAAACAAACACTTTCCAGGTGTTAAACAACCTAAGATCAGAAAATAAGTGATCAATTTAATTTCATGCATTACGAACAATCCTAGATGAAGATCCAATTGATAAAATCCCTAATCATACAATTCTATGTCGACAATTCATGAAACCCTATGCGAGAACCCTAAATCCAACGAATACACTACTCTCTCATGATCAGAGAATCAACACATATCAAATCAAAGAGAGACATCATTATATTAATCAATAAACAAAGAGTAAGGTTCAAAATTCTTCTCGGATTCGAAGTACAGAAGATGATTCTTCTCCTTAGGTTACAAATCTCTCTCTTTCTCTCANCAAAAACAGATATTTGGAATGCAGAATCATGCTGAAGCATCAGAAGTTTAGCCCTATTTGACTAACTTTCCACCGTTGGATCGAGCTTAACTNATTCTTCTCCTTAGGTTACAAATCTCTCTCTTTCTCTCAAAAACTAAGAAAAAGAGCAAAATGATATAGGAAACACGAGCTTAGGTATTTGGAATGCAGAATCATGCTGAAGCATCAGAAGTTTAGCCCTATTTGACTAACTTTCCACCGTTGGATCGAGCTTAACTTTTGACACAAGATAGCCACGTGAGTAAGCTTTAATTTGTAGGTGGTTTGANCATTTTACTGAACACCTGTCATGCTGGCAACGAGGAGACGAATACGCAGAAATGAGTATCGTGGCAGAAGGACAAAGATCGATCGATCCAGGACAAGGATCGATTGATCCCTGTCCCGACGCGACCAAAACCACTTATTTTG
>OVAN01009703.1:0-16617 GCA_900406275.1 Anastatica hierochuntica | reverse complement strand
TTATAACTTTATAAAAATGTTTGTTTAACATATGTGAGTAAATATAAGAAACTTTTAATTGGAAAAAATATGTAATTTTTAAAAAAAAATATATTACTTAAACTCACACATTATGTAATATACATAACACATTAACAAAGATATTTATATTTACATTCTATTTATAAAAGTTATTAATATCTATTAATATTCTATTAGAATATAGTCCTTTTAAATGATTCAACAATATAAAAATTCATTTATTAATAGCTAGTAATATTTTATAAAAATATAGTCATTTTGAATGATTTCGTAGTATAAGAAAATTAAATAAATTTAAATATGTAAATTAAATTAAAATTATTACTTAAAGTCATACATTCTATAATGTATATAAAAACCTTTTGATTTATAATGTATATATTTTTAATTTATATATTAAATTAGGTTCATTCTGTATTGTAGGCAAACGTCTAAGTGTATGAGTTTAAATATATATTTATGGTAAGATCGAAATGTGTATATTTTTTAGGTATATTTTTCATTTATATTTATAGTAAGATTAAAATTGATATAAATTGAATAATTTAATGTTTGGAAATTGGGTTAGTAATTGTTGATATTAAAGTATATTTGGCAAGTTAGCTAAAGTAGTTCATGGTTATTTATTTATTTAGAGATGAATTAAATATATCAAAATTAAATTATAATTCCAAATCTATGAACCAATCAAATTATAAGGTTAATGTTGAAAGCTCTTATATGAATGATACAAAGCAAATTTCACTTAGGTGTACTTTGATTTAAAATATAGGAGGATTTATTTATTTAGAGATTAATTAAATAAATCAAAATTAAATTATAATTCCAAATCTTTGAACCAATCAAATTATAAGCTTAATGTTGAAAGCTCTTATATGAGTGACACATAAGCAAATTTCACTTAAGTGTACTTTGATTTAATATATAGGAGGATGTCTTCGTAGATCCGCCCCCATTTTCTTTTCTGCCCTAGATTCGAGGATATCCTTCCGCAGGAATATTCCTTTTTCGAGAATATTTCTTATCTTCTCCATTTTCGTTTTTGAACTTGACCTTATCGCGTTTTCCATTTATCTTTCTCAGGACTCGGGTAAATCGTTGACGTAGTTGGGCCCATCTATTTATCGCGTTCTAGGCCTTCCTTGGCCGTTTTGCGACGAAATGACTTTTACGATTTCTTTTGGAGAAATCGTTCTTCGTACGATTACGTAGTGATGGTTTTGCGAAATGATAAGACCAATAGTATAATCAAGATAGTATCAGTGTTCGAATTAACCTTTTCCGTTTTATACAATCGATACGAAATTTTTACGAAAAGAACAAGTTTTTACGATTATTATCGCGAAATTTTAACGGAAACTCCAATCGAGACGAAACAAGAGACAGTCAAACCGAGATTCGATGGAGAAGATGATCGAGAGGACGTGGTCTAGTCAGCCGCGGGCGACTAGACTTTTTCATGTGTCTAGTCGCCCATGGGCAACTAGACACGGTTCGTGTCTAGTCGCCCATGGGCGACTAGACTTTGGTAAGAGTCTAATCGCTCATGGGCGACTAGACTTCAGCAATAGTCTCGTCGCCCACCGGTGACTAGACCTTGCTCGTGTCTTCGAAATGATGGGATTATCCGATGTTTATGGTGATTTCTTATCGCCCCGAAACTCGTATCTCGAGATCTTTTGGGAGTTATTCGGAAATCTCAGGCGTTGATTTCAATGTTACCATTTTTGAACCCAACAGTTAGTTACTTTAAATGAAAAGAAATGACTTAGTCTCAACCAACTAACAAAGACGAAATGGCAAAATATGTTGCTCCCCAGCAACGGCGCCAAAAACTTGACATGGGTGTGATTTCAATCTAGTTTTGAAACTAAGACTTCAATCCTTAAGGGTCAAGAATAAGGCTAGACATTGTAGTACTAAGGGTTATCGAACCACAAGGTGAAAATCATCTACACATTTAATCCTATAACTAGTTTCATTAATCTAAGTCTTATAAAGGCAATTGGATTTCAAACTCAAAACAAACAAACAAGCAAAACAAGTTAGCAATCTCAAACTACTAAATACTACTTAAGAAAGTTTCAATGATGAAGCGCAAGCAAGCAATGAGCTAGGTGTATGATCAAGTGGTCCAAATGCTAACCAAATGCAAGGTTGAGGTAATGAAGCTCAATTCAAAGGCAAGGCAACAAGTAAACTAGATCATTTCCATGATTCTAGTCCATTTAATGTACTAAGATAGAGCTAATCTCCCGATAGCAATCCTAAGTTCATTAATCATTAAACACAAGCCCAATAGTCTACTTAACAGCTTAATCATCTATTCTCTTAGGCTAAGAATGCTAACCATGATTTAGACTCTCTTAGGCATTTCATCCAACACCGTCCGGGTGTGAAAGCCTTAGGATCTAGGATTTGATTGATCACTTCAAATCTAGCTTTAAGCATCCCTAAATCATGTAAATCTATATAAACCCAACCTCTAACATCTTGATTAACACCTAGATCTAACTTGATCAACCTAACCCATGCTTACACTAGATGAATACTCACTATTCATGTTCAAATAACTCAGAAAAACCAAGAATAAACTCATAGCCAACATAAAGGAAGAAGAAGAAATGATAAAGAAACAAACTTTTGTATGATTAATAAATAGATTGCTCAACATCCAAAAGAGATACAAGGTTTCAATGGAATATTAAAAACTTAGGGTTTTCTCAATGTTTAAGAGGAGTATTTATAGAACTCTAGAAGTCGGGTCAGGTTGACCCTGGAAAAACCGTGTCAAAACCCAGTTTTTAAGTGATTTGGACAAGGCTGGTAGTCTAGACTGTGGGTTGTGGACCGCCAGCCAAACCCCTCTGGACCGCCAGCTTCTCTTCCACTTTGGCTGGCGGTTGTCCTGAAGGTTGTGGACCGCCAGCCAGAGCTCCCTAGACCACCAGCCTCTCCTTTTTTGTGCTAAACATGTCCGTGCTTGCGTTCCAGTCCTGCGACTCATCCGTTTTGATCAAGGCAACCTAAAATAGTGTAGGAGAGAGGAAAAGAATGTACAAATGCATTTTCTAAGACTCCTCAATGAACTAAAGACTTTTTCTTACAAACTTTTACTAAAACTTCCTAAAACGAACCTAAACTCTATGAGAATGTAGCTAAATTTTAAGCCTTAATCATGAAAATTTTCATAAATATCAAATACCAAGATGGAAGTCATGTATCGAGACATGAACAACAAGCATAAAGCTCTTGCTTCACATGCGAAGGTAATCGACTCTCCGATTCAACAAGTAATTGCAAACCAAAAAGGGAAGACCTTAGTTAGAGAAAAGGGAGGGTCAAGCAAGGACTTTTTCAATGTCTTCTTGGAAAAAATCGACAACCACTCTAAACCATGGGACGGTATTGTTTTCACTCTTGAAGAAGAAAGGAATGTCTTTTTGAATCCCCTTGATGAATTTGTTGATTGCTTCGACGTTGAATTAGTCAGAAACCCACTTGGGAAGGAAGGTCACGACGAATTTGACCTTTACATCGATGGAAAAAGAGCTCCAATTGGAAAGGAGCTTGAAAAGGAAGACACTCCTTTGGCTAAAGGAGATGTCGACTTTGAAGAGAAAAAGACAGAGCCTTGGATTGATGATACGACTACTAAAGGGGAAAAAGCTAAGGAAGCTAAGAAGGATGAAAGCTTCAAGGAAGAAGAAGACCTCAATGTCTCAAGGAAAGAGACATTTGAGAAAAAGGAAGAGGAACCAAGGCTTCCTAGTAACACATCTAGAGAGAGGGATATAAACGGAGAAGAATTTTCTATCTTGGACTATTCTTCTACCGAGTACCATCTACCTTACCCTCGGTGATACAAGAAAGAAATCTTGAGAGTAATTTATAGGAAGATGAAGCGGGATGGCGACTTAGATATTCCTCAAAAATGGTATGAGTAAGCCAAAACCGATGAAAAGCCACGGAGAAACTTGAGAAGAAATTGGCTACAATAGAGAGGGTATAAAAAGTACTATAAGCTAATAGTATCTCAATTTACATAGAAGGGGAGAAATTCTAGAAGAAGAGAAATGATGAAGGAAGATTTGTTATACCTTGTGCTCTAAAAGGGTCCTTATTTGGGGATGCATTAGCGGATACCGGAGCTAGCTTGAATATGATCTCCCTAGATCGTGTGAAGGATCTTGGTTTAGAAAGTGAAATTAAGGAAGGAGCTAATCCCATACTTTTGGGAGATGCTACAAGGAAAGTCCCAATGGGAAGATTGGAAGATGTCAAGCTAAGGGTGGGAAACACCTTTGTGGAGAGAAACTTTGTTGTGATGGATAACAAATCCAATCAAGCCAAATTTCCAATCATACTTGGGACTCCCTTCTGGTTGACCACGGGAGCCATAATTGATTTTTACGTCAATAGATTGACTTTGAAGTATGTTGATAAGGGAGTATCCTATCCCATGCTCGATCCCGATAAAGACATTGGATATTGTGGCACCATGTGCAAAGGGAAGGCACGGGAGATCCTTGCAACTAAAAGGAGAAGCTGGCTAATGAAGAGGAGATGCAAACACTTGGGTCTTCAAGGTTCAAGAGTGGTTACAATCCAAATGTCTACAAGGGAAAAAGGGTTGAGAATTTCAACAAGATCAAAAAATGGGCAACGAAAAAGTCACCAAGAGGACCCAACTTCGAAGAGATGGTCCTTCACTTCACTCACTAAAAGAAAAGAAGAATGGTCAAGCTAAAGACCTTCATCAAGCGCACTTGAGAGGCAACTCATGAGTATCCTTTATACATATTCCTTTTAAACTTTAAATTTCAACTCTTTTAAAATTCAATAATGATTGTTTGTCTTGGAATAATCTTGTTCCAAAGTCATTCTTTTGCTCAAGCTTAGGTGCCAAAGGAAATCATCCAAGTCAAGGATCAAAAACCAAAAGGGAGTTTGGCGAGTAGACTTTCTACAAATCACAATGACTTCCCTTTGTGCTAAGATAAGTTCTTTAAAACTCGAGCTTAGCATTTGCATTTCATCATTTTAAAAGATTTTCAAGAGCTGTTTTGCAAGAGCTTGATTTGAAAAAGCTTAACAATTTTTGATCCAATTTCAAAACCTTTGGCCCTAATCTTTCAAAAACAAACTTAATTTTCCCACCAAAAAAGGATTTCAAAGTTTTAAGGGTGATTTGAAAGAATTTTTTCCATTTGGTTATGGAAAAATTTTTCAAGGATCATTTTGCAATATTTAAAAGTTTCACCTACTTGAACACTCCACCATCATTAGCACATGTTTTTTGACAAGCAATAATCTTTCTCTCCTTTAGCTTAAAGAGATCGACCACCTTGTCTCCTAAAGCTGAAGTTTTTAGTTCTTATAATCTTTGAGAGAATTCTTCCAATTTCATTCATATTTTCAAGTGTTTTACAAGTTCTCTATTTTCAAAATTCCCTCTACATCAAGAAAGCAAAGGTATGAAACCAAAACTTCTCCTCTTTTGAGATGAAATTTTTTATTTTTGGTATGGATAAGTGGAAGTGTTGCTGTTTATGAGTTATCTTGATAGCTTAAGCTTAGTTGTTGAGTTTTCATGCATTGGATCTTCTTGAAAACAACAAAAATGCTTGATTTATGAATTGTGCTTCTTGATAGATAGTGGTCATGAATAGTGTTCTTGAGTAAATTTTGGGTAAAATTGGTTTCATTGGTTCTTAAGCTAAATTTGTAGTACATATGCTTGAAATCCATGAAGAGTTCAAAGAATTTACAACTTTTAAAAGTTGTCCTTTATGCTTCAAAATTTTCGATTTTATTGAGCTAAAAATGATACTCTTGAACCTTCATTCCTTTTGCCAATGCATTTTTATGATAATTTGATGGTTGCTTCACATGTTCTTCATTGTTGAAAACCTTGAGTGTTGTTCATTGTCATTGAATTCGGGTAAATTATATTAAGTGCATGCTTATCCGAATTTAAAAGAGATATTTCATTGTTTAATATGAGCATACTCTTGGTCATTTTTGGGAAGCATCTCAATTATAACAAGTGAATCCTTCGGTAACTTGTGAGTCTTTGAAAATGCTAGGCTTTGATAAAGTCGATTATTTGGTTAAATTTTTGAAGTAAATTTTTGGAGTAAATTTTTGGTCCATTTGTATGCATTTGATATAGAATTTAGATTGAATGTTTTGGTTAAAAATGGTGCTAAAAATTGAAAATTGAGATGATTTGTTCGTGAATATTTGAATTCAATTTAAAGCTAAACCCTTCTTAAACCTTTACATTCACTCGGTAAAAGTTTTTAAATTCACAATTTCTACTAAATTTTGTAGGAACCAAAATAGCTTCAAAAGGATAGGCTAATGTCACGTATGCAAGTTGGTACAATGAGGAGACGACCCTTTACTTGCATCTTCAAGAGAACGCTAAGATCATGAACACAACTTGGGCGGATGAGGACATATTGCGGGAGATGGAAATTCATAATCAAGTCCAATACTTGATTAGGAAGATGGATATGGGGAACCTTCTTTCAATAAACTATGCGACCAATCCCCATCCAACACTTCAATTCCTCTCCACGGTGGGTGTAGTCCATGGGCAAAATGAATATGGAAACACCATGTACCTCACGTTCAAGATCAAGGATGAGCTCTACAAGATATCTCTTGAAGAAGTTTGTGAAGTTTACGGCTTCACTCTATCAAAGAAGGATTTAAACTATAGGGGTTGTTTGGAAGCGAGGATTCTATGAAGCAAGATAACACTTGGACCTTATGACGAAGATTCAGCCGAAACATCTAAGGTCTGAAACCCAACAATCCGCTATCTCCTTAAGTTTCTCGGCAACACATTCTTAGCACGAGGCTAACCAAGATTAGTGAGAAAATTGGGGTTGAAATTGTTATTTCAAGGTGTGAAGACGGTTATGACAGGTCCAAGTGGAGATATGATTGACGACTACTTCGGAAATGATCTAAACAATGGATTTGTCTTCATTATCGTAATGCTCGATTGAATGAGAAGCTAAGAACTTTAAGGAAACCATTAATACGCATTGGCGGGTTCATCACACAATTGTTTCTCCAAGCGGGTGTTAACCTTGGAGAATTCAAAAATTGAAGGGAGAAAGAAAAATGGACATGAGCCATTTGGTTAAGAAGAAATTCCTCTATGGGTACCATGGTTTTATCAACATCCAAGTGATTTATTTGTTCGTTGACGAAGAGAGACAAAGGAAGGTGTGCTACTTACCGTTACAAGAACACACCACAGTCACTAAAGATGAAAACATCTCTTTCCGACTCCCTCATCATCTCTACATCAACCACCATGCATTATCAAGTGAGCCAAGGCTTTATAGGACCGATTCCCATGACCTACCATCGAACCAAGAAGAGGAAAATGCCTTCGATTTTGAGTGCGAACAAGAAGAGCCACCCGCGGATTACCAAATAAATGAGTAAAAGTTTTACTTGGAAAGGAAGGTGAATGACCAAGAGAAGATCATAAGGAAACAAGGAAACTTTCTCACAAGATTGTAGAGGAGGATGAAGAAGAGCGACAAATATAATCGCTATGGCACATCGAGTGAGGAAGAAACGGATGATAAGGATTCGAGTAGTCAATAACACCAACAACCAAGGCACTCGGTAGCTCTTCTACCATTGGTTATCCGAGAACCACAAGAGCAAGGAGTGATACCACCAAGAACCTCATACCAAGAACCCTCGCGGAGGAGACACGGCAAGGAACCCATCAGCGACTCATCAAGGCCGAGAACAAGGACCTCATGACGCAACAAAAAGAGCACGACTCCTCTATTGGATCCACTCAACACTCATACAATTGAGTGTTACAAAGGTACGCCTACTTACCATTTTTTATACCACGCATATTTTCTTTCTTTGTGTGTTTTTTAAAGGTCACTCTCACGGTTTAGGATTCACCCGGACAATGAAGTTTAAGTCTGTGGGAGGAGCCTTCCTACTAATGTCGTTTTAAGTTTTGATGTTTTCTTTTTCATTATATTTGAGTCTTGCATTGTATATATTTCGATTTATAAAAAACCAAAAAATCAAAAAAGTTTCAAAAAATCCAAAAAATTTCAAAAATCCAAAAAGATTTTCAATTTGTTTTTAAAGCATTGCATATAGTTTGCATTGATTTGTGCATACTTAGGTTTTTAGAAGCATATAGGATTGCATATTGCATAGGAAACAATGATAGAATTGCCTCTTAGGTAGCTAAGTTTTGCTTAATGAGCAATGCCCTCACTAGAAGTACAATGTTGCATAGACCATTTTTAGTCCTTAGAAAATCATTGATTGGAATTTACTACTTGATGGTCTTTTCGAAAGTTGAAGTAGATGGTCTTTTGATGTCAATTCCAACCTAAGATGGACTTAATTGAATGTTAAAATCTTTAATATGGGCTCTACTATACTTGACCGTGATAAAAACACTGACATTTGAGCTATGTTCTAACCTACTTTACCACCCTTTTTTAGCTGAAATGACTACTCTCGTCTTTAGAGTAGTGACCAACGCTTGAAAACCCTTAAACCTTTCCTTCAAAACCCCTTAGTATTTTGATATGTGAGGCCTCTTTTTCAAAGTGCATACACGGGAAAAAACCCGAGCGAATGGAAGTTGAACGACAAAGAGGATATTTCCTTAGAGTTAGCCTCACTTTAAGGTTAACTAGAGTCTTGGGAGGGGAAAATCCTTAGAGTTTTGGGTTTGATTGAGTCTTGGGAATGGTTGGTGTATATAAAGTCTAATAAATGTTCCTTAATGTAGATATGATCCTAGGTATGAATAAAATAAAGAAAAAGAAAGGAGAAAAATTGAAAAAAAGAAAGAAGAGAAGTGAAAAGAAAAAGACACTAGAGATTATAATCAAATTTAAGCTCTAACCTACAAATTTAAAAGCTTAGAGAGTCCACCCTTGAAATGAAAAGAAAAGAAAGAATCCGAAGTGATTAGATTAGTGGCTTTCAAAATCCAAAGAAGGTTAGTAGCTAATAAGTAAAATATCTTAGAATCTCTAGTTGTCTACAAAAAGAAAAAGAATGAGTGAGTTTTGTTGAAAAAAGGTGTGTCGTTTCTAGTTCTAGGATGGGAAATATATCAAGTAAGTGTCTAGATCTTTAGGAAGCAATGGATGGAAACAATTAGAGGAACTACATGCTTTGTATGCGTAAATTGTTCGGCTACCATCTTGCTTTTTCCTATTGTCTTGCACTACTTTTTGAGAGAAACCACCATCAAATCGACTGAACCCTCTTCTTTTTACACTTCTTTGTACATAGACCCTTTCTTTAAAAACTCCAAACCGAATGGATGAGATGCATTGCCAATAAGTAAGAATTCACGCCTAAGCTTAATTAAATGTAAAAAGGAATTGGCGATGAGATAGTCGCTGCTCATACTGAGATAGCGGAATTGCGGAAGAACTATGAAGGCCTCGATCAATTGTGGGACATTCTAGCTAGTGAAAGTCCAGCCCTTGCTAAAGCTTTACAAGCTCGTCATTCCGTTCAACCAACAACAGGATCAAGTAATGATCTGACTGAAAATATCTTTGCCCGAGCTTCAGCCGATGCCGCGTCTGCAGATCTTCCTGACAGCTCTTAGAATTGTGATATATATGTAATCCAATATTTTCTTTCATTTTGGACTTAAATTTTTTGTATCTAAATTCACATTTTCTTAATGTGAAAGCTTAAAATTGGTAATTTCTTTATTGATTATATTAATTAAAAAAAATTATAAATAGTTAAAATATATAAAATATTTAACATATAACAATCTATTTTTTAAAAAAACATTAATTTAAATAACAAAACTAAATATATTAATAAAAATTGAATTAAAATAATTACAAATTAAGTTGTTGCAAAATAGTTGCAAATTCTAAAACATATATGTTGCTATTTTGTTGCAGAAATACAATAATTATATGTCACTAATTCGTTGCTACTTTTGATACGAATTTGCAACGTACTTATAGTTGCAATTTTTTGCAACGAATATGTAACGATATATAACAATGTCAAAACTCGTTGCAAATTCGATAGGAAAACGTTGCAGTTATTGCAACTACCATTGGCAACCGTAATGCAACGAATATCATTACGTTGCAATAACGCATCGAAATTGCAACGAATCGTTATTTGCAACGAGTGATTAGCAACGAAATAAATTTCGATGCAAAAACGTTGTTAAACGCTATTAGCAACGAATTAGCAACGTTTTCTTCCGTTGCCACAAGTATGTTTTCTTGTAGTGCATATTACAAGGCTCAACTCTCGTTTGTTGTCCATATAAACATGTAATTGATAGTGTTCCTCAAGCCCTTCTAGCCATCTAGCACCTAGGTAATATCACTTCTGATCCAAGTGAAAGACATAGACCTTGTTCTCTCAAGGCTAAAAGCAAGTATTTATAGTATTAGGTCAAGAAAAGTCGGTTTAGGTTAAGTTGGGGTCGAGATTGGGTTGAGACCGGATTAGGGGTGATTCTTTGTCCCATACCGGTGCTAAAATGCTTGAAAACCGGTGAGGGAGAGTTATGGCACCGATTGGTGCTTCATTCTTGTCAAAACCCGGTCAGAACTCACTTCTGGGCACATTCCAGCTTCAGGTCTGACATACCAGTCTTCACTAAAACGCTAATAACTTGTGATCCAGAGATCCAATTGTTTTGAAACCAACTCCATTTGAAAGCTAACTCAAAATTTTAGTTATTGCACAAATTTCTTTAAAATACATTGAGGTTAAGGCCTCCATCTTGGATGATCTTTCTCAAGCATCAAAACTGTCCAGAAACTAACTTTTGCTCCAAATGAGTCCAAATTGCTCTAGAATGCATTGTTCAACATGAAAGTCATTTAATACTATTATTACAACAAAAATCACTTTTTTATAAAGAAAAAAGCATAAAAAATCAAGGAAATATACTAAAATCTAAAGGAAAGGTTGTAAAATAGTGATGTTATCAACTCCTCGAACTTAGCTTCTTGCTTGTCCTCAAGCAAAAAAAACCCAAGAATGAAAAAGAGGTATGAAAACATGGAAACTTACCTGAACTTACTGAACCTATTGGTGACTTTAACTGTCATAATTGATGTGTACATATTTTCATGCATATTTAGATGTATTTTAGCTTAGTTTCATCCACTTTTAGGATGTATATATTTCATTTTAGCCTTAATATCCATATAGATTGAGTTTAGAGTCTAGTTTTGGAGTTAGTTGCATATGCATACATTTTCTTGCATTTGTAGGTTCTACTTTTGGAGTGGCTTAATGGAGGCTCTAGGGATGGATTCAAGGTGGATATGGAGCTAAGAAACTATGGAAATCAAGCACTAAATGCATTTGGAATGGAGGGAGGCAATGGAGCTAACAAAGGACCAAAGAAGAAGCCCCAAGTTACAAATGCATGTGGTTATCGACCTGCCTAGTCGATATTGGCATGCGCAAGGTCGATAGCCACATGAACTGGCAGACTTGCTGCCAAATGCATACCACTATCGAGCAGCATGGTCAATAGGCGCATGCACATGGTCGATAGTGGCATGCACAGACGGGATAAATTGCTTTTACTGCAACTTCTCTTCCTTCCTTTAGTATAAATAGCCTCCTATTTGTTCCAAGAAAATATCTTTGAGACCTTTGAACCTCTTTTACAACATTTCTCATACTTATCAAGATCTAAAGACTTGTAGTTAATATTTTAGTTTCTTTTATTTAGATTTGTGTTTCTCTTCTTCATCTCCTTATTTTAGATATAAAACTAAGAGCATGAAAGCTCAAAGACCAAACCTTTGTCTTTGGATTTCCATGACACTTAGTGAGTAGATCTCTCTTGAATCTTGAGATGTAGTAGGCTAGGGTTAGATCTAGCTTGTGATGGATGTTTAGGCTTGATTAGGCTAGATTTTGGCATAGATTCCTAACTAGGTTTTGTTTAGTTCTTAAAAATTCATTGCTTACTCATTGACGCCTAGAAAGTGTTCGATAAAATGCTTGAGAGAACAAAACATATGTATTTCACTTGGGCCCATGAGAGTGGATGTTACCTAGGTTCTAGATTGCTAGAAGGTCTTGAGGAACACTATCACTTACATGTTTAGATAGGCCACAAGCGAGAGTTGAGCCTTGTAATATGTATGGGTGAATAGATCTTCGCCATGAGAGTGGATAAATCGATTATGAGGGGATCCTTGGCCTAGGAATAGTTTAAATCCTCTAATAAAGCCTTAGCAAAGTACATCACAAGTCTAGATCAAGCCCAAACTAATTGCTACTATCTCAAGATTCGATCTTTATTATAGGTTACTTTCAAACCTTGTTCATTTCTTACCTTTTATTTATTGCTTGCTTATTTATTTCATTTATTTACGCTTTTTGATTATGTTTGCTTTGGTTAATGATTAGATTTAATGGAGACTAGTGAAAACCCCAATCTAAATCGACCCTACTAGACTAGAATTCCTACTGCACACTCATTGCTTAGATTCTTCTAGGTAAGCCTCTAAATCCTTGGACGATACCTTAAGTACTAAACCTCGAACTTGTTCTCTTATGGGATTGCTGAGTGGGCTTAGGTTTTATAAATTTAAATCTGATCATGGTTCCTCAAATTTGGCATCACGTCAAGTTTTGGCGCCGTTGCCGGGGAAATTTAGGCTTTAGCTAGAATCTTCAAAGAGATATCAACAATTCAAGGACTATAATTTATATTTTTTGCCTATTTCGTCAAAATTTCTGACTTTCTTTTGTTGATTTTCTTTGATTTGTGAAGGTACATGATAACGAGGTCTAGAAGTGAGAAAAATACAAGACTTCTTGACATTGATCCAACTCACATTGAAAGGAAAAACTCAAGACAAAGTAGAGCTAGAGAAAGACAAGCTCATCTACTAAGGTTGGGTATGAATACAGAAATTGAAGAAGAGAATCCTCCACCTATGGAAAATTGACGTGTTAGTATTTTAGTGGTTTTTATCATGGTTTTTACTCGAGATCTATGGTTTTTAGTATGTATTCGGATTTTTTTGGCGCAGATTTTTGTTCTTTAGTGTTTTTACAGGAATCGATTTTGGATGTGCGAAAAGATTGCATTTTGGACGGATTTCAAGCATGGAAGGAAGTTTTGTTGAAGGCTAAAAGAATCAAAACAGATGGACAAGGATCGATCGATCCTTGTCTCAAGATTGATTGTTCCCTGTCTTATTTAGCGGACTAATTTTTCGAAGAACCAAACCCAACTTATCTTGAACCGGATCTCATTACTAAAACTTAAACTCATGTTTCTTGTATCATTATGCTATTTTTCTAAGTTTTTTAGAGCAAGAGAGAAATTTGTAACCTAAGGAGAAGAAGCATCTTTCGTACTTCAAATCCAAGAAGAATTTTGAACCTTACTCTTTAATTTTTGTTCAATACAATTGTGTCTCTCTCTGATCTGATATGTGTTTGTTCCATTATCATGAGTGAGTAGTTTTCTTGTTAGGTTTAGGGTTCTCACATAGAAATTCATGAATTGTTGACATAGAATTGTATGATTAGGGATTTAAACAATTGGATCTTCATCTAGGATTGTTCGTAATGCATGAAATTAAATTGATCACTTAGTTTCTGATCTTAGGTTGTTTAACGCCTGGAAAGTGTTTATTTAAATGCCTGAAAGAATCATAAATGAGCAATTGATCTTAAGCCAATGGAAGTTGATGTTTAAGTGAATTTTGAACCTACCAAACTAGTTTAGAATGCATGATTAGAATCCGAGAGTCAACGGAAGTTAGTCTCGAGGTTTCTAATACATAGGGAATTGATACTACGGAAGTATATCAATTCTACAATTGTGTTTGAGTTCAAGACGGTTTAAAACATGTTCCCTAATTAATAATTCGAGTCTTCAATGAAATGTTTTTGGCGCCGTTGTCGGGGACCAAATGGTTGTCTTAGAACTTAGGATCATTGCGTGCCTAAGGCATTTTTCTTTATTTTGTTTAATCTCTTCTTTTTCTTCTCTGTTTTTGTACTTTCAGGTGCATGGACATGCCTCATACTAGAAGCCAAGGGATCGCAAATATTCTCGATTTTGAGCCGGAACTTGCGCGTCTAGAGAGACAAAAGAAGAAGGAGTGATAACATGGGAGAAAACTTTCAAGTTCATCAAAATCCTCTCTTTCCTAGAGTCCTTCCAGGAGGTGATCCACCTGCTGGTGGTGGTGCTAATGTTGGTGCTAATGTTGGTGCTAATGTTGGTGCTAATGCTAGTTTTCAACAAATTGGCCAGCAAAATTTTGCAGCTGAGGGGCAACAACGAGCAAATCAACCTCAACGGAGGATGACTTTAGCGCAATATGACACTTCGGAGGCTCTCTATCGAATCGTGTTGGGAATCGTCCGCCTCTTATAAAGAGAAGAGACTTTGAGATCAAGATTTGTCTCATTAACTTGGTGCAACATAATATGTTTCATGGGTTGCCATCACAGAACCCAATGTACCATCTGGATAAATTTGAAGCCATCTGCAATATTATCCAACACAACGGAGTACCTGCTGAAGCTCTGAAATGCAAGTTGTTCAGTTTCTCTCTGAATGACAAAGCTACAAGATGGTATAACAGTCTAAACCCTGACTCTTTGACGACATTGGACGAGATCAAGGCTGCTTTCCTTGGACATTTCTTCACGAAATCAAGTTCTATGTCTCTCCAAAACAAGTTTGCAGGATTTCACTAATTGGGTTCTGAGAGTTTTCATGCAACTTGGGAAAGATTAAAGGAGTACCTCAATGATTGTTCTCATCATAGGTTTTCATATTGGAATCTCCTCAACATGTTCTACAACGGGGTTGAGAGAAATATCAGAATGCTATGGACACCGCGAGCAATGGTGATTTCATGACCAAGACTGTGAAGGAAGCTTATATGTTGGTGAATAGCATGGTGAATAGTCAAGCCAATCGAAGATCACACTATGACCGTGACAGACGAGTTGTATCATCAGATGCGAAGAGAATTAATGATCCGCAGTCAAAGCTCAATGAGCTAATGAGAAGATATCAGCAAGGAGTGAACTTTGTTGTGGAGCAGAATGATGCACTTGTGTTTCAAGAGCAGAAAATGGGATAGTTGTATCATGAGTTCATGTCTGAGGAGCTGAATGGTGGACAAGCAGATGTGAATTATATTGGAGGTCAAGGGAATTTTGGTAATAGAGGTTTCAACCAACAGAACCAATTCTAGAACAAGCCATTCCAACAGAATCCGAGTGTCTTCAACTCCAGGTTTCATAACAAGAATCAGAGCAATGGTTTCGGAAACAGTGGCTATCAACAGAAGCATTTCGGTTCAAGAGGATTCAAGAACAACTATCAGTTGGGGTATCAGAATCAGAACCAGGGACAATCTTCTACGTCTTCTCAAGATAGTGAGCTAAAGAAAATGTTGCAGCAAGTGCTAGAGAATCAGACAAAGCCCTATGC
Organism: Anastatica hierochuntica; assembly: GCA_900406275.1. Taxonomy (NCBI): domain Eukaryota; kingdom Viridiplantae; phylum Streptophyta; class Magnoliopsida; order Brassicales; family Brassicaceae; genus Anastatica; species Anastatica hierochuntica. Next base: position 1,085 of record OVAN01009703.1, on the reverse strand, counting down.
GAACTTGAATCAGAAGGTGGATAACATGTATAGTGATCTCAATGGGAAGTTCGAGACATTGAACACATATATGAAATTGCTGGAAACACATGTTTCTTAGACTTCTACGAGAAACAGAGCTCCATCGAGAGTCATTCCAAGAAAACCATAGAAGAATCCGAAGGAATATTGCAGTGTCATTACGCTAGAAATAAAACATCTGGACAGAAGGAAAAGAATCGATCAATCCTTTCCCCAAGATCGATTGATCCCTGTCCTGACGAAGGTGCATCACATTTTCGTGATGAATCAAATGCCCACGAGGTTGAGGATGAGTATGTACCACCCCCGTCATATGTTCCCAAGCTTCCGTATCATTCTATACCCTGTGAAAAGATCAAGGAATGCGAGTATGAGAAGTTGAAGAATCTAGTTGGAGATTTACATGTGCGATTGCATTTTGTAGAAGCAGTCAAGATGGTACCTTCTCTTAAGAGGTACATGAAGGAGATTCTTTTAGACCACATGACATTAGAGCATGGTTTATCAGTTCTTACTACGGAATGTAACGCAGTCCTTCAGAACATCGCACTGGAGAAACGCGAGGATCCAGGTCCTTTCGTATTGCCTTGCAGGATTAGATCGCTTACCTTTGAGCGATGCATCTGCGATTTGGGGTCAGGAGTTAGTGTGATGCCACTTTCGATATTTGACTAACTATAAACCCACGTGAATGTATTTGGTGCTTGCAGATAGGTCTATTCGAAGAACAGTGGGTATTCTAGATAACATTCCCGTTAGAGTTGGAGAGGGATATGTTTCCATAGACTTTGTAGTCTTGGAGCTTGAAGAAGAACCCAAAGAACCTATTATATTGGGGAAACTGTTCTTATCTATTGTTAGAGCCATGATTGATGTGCAGAGCGGTCAAATAGATCTCCGACTTGGAAAGTTGACTAAGAAGTTCAACATCGAGAAATCCATTAAGAAGCTACTATTGATGGGCACACGGTTTGGGTTGATACACTTCTTGATGTTATCGAAGACTCTGCTGAAGAGCTTGTGGGAACCGAAATTCTCACTGTCAATGTTATGTGGTTCACGGA
>OVAN01009702.1:5875-16621 GCA_900406275.1 Anastatica hierochuntica | reverse complement strand
CATGACCACTCCTCCGATTAACTTCTCCTTGTCGGATTTTCGCCGCCTCGTCTCCATGTGCCCTGAGCTTCTCACTTTCCCTCTAACCTCCCACATAATCCCCGTAATCACTTTCCTCCTCCGTGAAGTCGGCGTCGATTCCGTCTTTGATCTCCGTCAAGCCTTACGCCGTCGTCCTCGTCTTCTCGCTTGCAGCGTCGATCTCCAGCTCAGGCCGACGCTCTATTTTCTCCAGAGAATCGGAATCCTAGATCCGCACAGACACACTTACCTCCTCTCTTGCAGCGTCGAACACAAACTCCTCCCACGGATCGATTACTTCAAGAAATTAGGGTTTTCAGAGCGGAGCGCCGCCGCGATGTTCCGGAGATTCCCGCCACTTTTTAATTATAGCATCGACGAGAATTACGATCCGAAGCTGAATTACTTGATGGGAGAGATGGGGAGAGACGTGAGAGAGGTTCTTGAGTTTCCTCAGTATTTCTCCTTCAGCTTAGAGAATCGAATCAAACCTAGACATGAGGCTTGTGCGGCGAAAGGGGTGAGATTCCCTTTGCCGGTGATGTTGAAGACGAACGAAGCTGGGTTTCGGGATAGATTGGAGGTATGTTGTGATTCTTCTCCGCCATTGAAGACCTCGCCTTTCTACTCTTGTACAAAATTAAAAGATTCTTCTTGATTTCTAGAGTTTTTGCTATAGCAAGTGGTGAGAGTTTTATCAAAAAAAAGTGGTGAGAGTTTCTTGCTTCTTTTTTTGTTTTATAAGCTTCAAGAGATTGGTGAATTGATTTAGTTTGCTTTGTTTTAGGTACATTTTGTATTTGAATGATTCTTGAAGAAGTCAATAGAATGACGAGGCCAGTCGTCTTTCTTGCCTAGAGAGAGAGTTTTCTTGAAAGAATGGTTTATTTTGCAAATGAGGATGGTATTGCTAGTCCAATGGAATTGAATGAAATGTTGATTAAATGTTTCTTTTGGTCAAAAGTGAAAGCAAAGTCTGGATTTTGATATGGATAGAAAGTGGTTCTAAAATTGGAGGCAGGAAGATGATGAATAAATACTCTGATTAACCATGATCCCGAGCTTTATTCGTTCGTTTCATAGTCTGATTTTGAATAAGTACTCTGATTTTGCCATTAGTCTTGTAATCTGACTCTTTGTGTTTACATGTTTTCTTCTCTTAGATGTTAAAATTTGGGCATTTAACTTTTTATGTACCTACTGTAATGAGAGACAAGAGGAAAGCAAAAGGTACCTAACTCACTCCTATATGTGGAACTCTGATCAAACTAAGGCTATGGCTCCTAATAGAGATAGTGTGTCGAGCGGAGCGGAACAGACGGATCAAGCAGAACATAAACATATATGGCGGATCAAGCGATACAAATGCGGATCAAACAGTTTTAGCGGTCCAAAATATTGAATGGAAAAATCTAGTTAAATAATGCTTATCAAATATTTATATTAGAAAAATACCAAAAATATTATTATACAAATTCAAACATAGCATAAGAGAAAAATAAAAGACATATTAAGTGTTTTTATTTGTCCATCATATATCTGCAATTTTTCCTCTGATATTCGACATAAGATCTACATATGTTATTCATCTGGTTCCAGTCACTTTGATCAGTTTCAGAATTTTGTGTTACTAATATATGTTTGTTTCATCGTTTCTGCGAAATCATCATCTAAAAAGATTAAAATTCGAATAAATTATGTAGTTCCATTGTAGTCGTTACCACTCATTTTTGTACATGAATGTTATATCTCGAAAATTCACAAAGAATTACCCACTTCTTCTTCCAAACTCCAAATGTTCTCTCAATAACAGACCGTAAAGATGCATGCCATCGATTGAACAACTCATGCTTATTCCGAGGAGGAGGGGCATTGTGAAACTGTGACATATGATATATGACAACCACATTTCTTTAAGATCTATATGGAGTAAGAAAACCTTGTTTTTATTTGGATAGCCAGAATCAATAACATAATACTTATCTGTCGGGGTCGAAGGAAACTCTGGATTGTTGTCTTGCATCGTCGTCAGAATTGTTATATCGTGACAAGATATTGGTGCTCCATTCCAGACATATGTGAACAGCATATTCAAATCATATATTGTCATGTTGTTGAATGATGTTCCAACTTGTCGATTCCAGTACATTCCTTGTAAATCAGGCTTAACTTTTGTGCATACATGAACTTTATCCATTGCTTTGACAAATTCACTGAAATATGGTCAAATATTTTTCCATTTGTAGGCGCTCTGAAACTCTGAGCAGTTCTTGTCTTGTTGAAGTTTTGATATATTCACAAGCAAGTAACTCCGTTGCTGTAAGCACTTCAAAAAATTTCCTCTGCACTGTTTCTTGAGTTCGTCCAAATCACAATCCAACATCCCTTTGAACTTCGTTGTGTCTGCATATTCTTAAAAATATGACCATACTCTCTTCAATGCTTACATTTAATGTTGCTTGTAGTCCATAGCTTGATTCTACTTTGAATACAAACTTCTAAAGCAATTAAGTGACATTCGTAGTAACTGAAGACAAGCAGCAACATCTTCGTGCAGACGACGCCAAATGTTCCTCCACCCTAAACCACCATCTGTTTGGGCCACAGTTCTGTCAATATATTGATTGTAATAACTCAATGCTGGTTGAATTATTAACTCTTTAAATTGCTCGTTCTCTAAATTCCACAACTCAATTCTCTCCTCAAAACTTGGAAACTGGACTCTTGTGCTCGTAATTGATATATACGGAAAACCTAATTTTGGTCACATGAAAAAAATAATTAGATTGATAGAAAACTAAATGATATTATTCATAAATATATAACACATAAGAGACATAGAAAATACATAAAACTAAATGATATTATGCATAAATATAAAATACATAAAAAAACTATAAAGCAAGATAACATATCATCATTTTTTAGTAATCACTTTCAAAGCTAATCTAATCTTCATTGTCTAAATCATTTTAATGAGTTTCATTTAAATTAGGTCCTTTTTGGGATCCTCAGATGTTGAATAACCCTCATCCTCTACGTGTACGTGGTATGTCTTCTGAAACTTTTTGTTGAGTATTTCTTGTTGTTTTCTGTTGGAGTTCCTACTGCAAATCCATGTTTAACATTTGTTGAAGGGGCCTATTGTGAAGTACTTGACGATGAACCTCATTGTAGAGCATTTGATGGTGAACCCCATTGTTGACTATTTAGAGGTGTTCCCCATTGTGTAACAACTTGTGGTGATGTCCACTGAGGCGTTTGTTGTGTTCTCCATTGTGAACCCCCATTGTTGAGCATTTGAAGGTGTACCCCATCGTTGAGCACCGGGAGGTGTACCCCATTGTTGAGCAAAAAATGGTGTATCCCATCAATGAGAATTTGGTGGTGTACCCCATTGTTGAAAACCAGGACGTCCACCAGAAGATGGACTTCCAAAACAAAAACCATCTGAACTTGGACTCCTAAAATGTTTACCAGAACTTAAACACTACCCCACACGTTCATCATCGCATGTAAATCCAGTTGAGCTTGTGAAAAATGTATCTTATCTTCGAATGTGTTACCAGCTCTATCAATGAAATACTTACGCGAATATTCATCTTCTCTAAATGTTTGAATGCATGCCCAATAAAAGTTTGTATCTTTCGAATGCTCCATCGATTCAAATATCTTCAGAGCAATTTCAAAATCGTTGTAATCATCTTGGTCAAACGAATTTAGGCGTAGTTGTTGTAAAGTTTGGCGCTGAAACTCCCCGAAGCCAATCATTGTCTCCGTTAGGGTTGTCTCGAATGATTGTTTATTTTGGCTTTCTCTTGATCCACTTCTAAACATGATTCATAAATTTCCCGCTGGTCTTTGCGTAGTAATTCCACGTCTTCCTATACCTCGTTGAGATCTAGAAGTAGGAATTTTGACTGGATCCCCTACTTGGGAACTAGGGCGCATATGATTTTGAATAAATTCGTTTGAAGGACGTGAATCATCATCGATATTAACGCGATATACTTCTTCATTTTCGTGTGTCTCTGGAACTTGACTGTCTTGTATTTCACCAACATATATATCCTTGTTCATCATCTCTTCTCTTCTTTGGTTTATAGAGTACTGAGAATTGGACTGAACATTATATAATCTAAAGCAACGTTGCATCACATCTTAAAGCTGGGGTGGTTTTCGTTTGAATGAATGTATAATTTTGCATACTTGTTGATAAAATTTATATAAATTTTATTAACATCTTGTTTATTGAAAACTATTCATCTGCATATAGTTTTTAAAATTTATTGATACTTAGTTCACGCTCTTTCCACCATGAGTCAGATGCGTCGATCTCAGATGTAATGGGATCAACTACTATGCCGGTAGAACTCACAAGACCTTGATACTTCTTGTACTTTTTTTTAGGTGGTCAAGTTTTTCTTTGAAAAACTTATATATAATATTAAGACTCAACTCCTTGTTGAACTTTTAAACCAAAAATTCTTTACCAAGAGGTGTGGGATATTTTAGTTGGTAATTATTCATCGCAATAGCTTGATCATATACCTCAAGAAATATTCTTTCTCGGCTAAAATTCCATTTAAATTATCCGCATTCTACAAATATTTAAAATATTTATGATGTAAAAAATTCACATGTATATTTGATTTAGTACATTTAAATTTGAAAAATAAATAAAAAAATATTTTAACCGTGATAATGTTTCAGTAGGGAGACTTGTATCTATTTGCATAGAAGCATTTGTGTTTTGTCGTTGGTTTTCTGCAATTTTAAACTATATATATTACAATATAAAAGGCATATGTATTTTCATTTAAAAGTATGAAAAAATTATTGTTTTAAATTTTCGATTTTATTGTGTTAAACTACAATATTATCAATTATGATTATGTAATAAAGTATAATATTATGATTAATAAATATTATTTTTCTTTTTTTCAAATATATTTATCTCCAATTTTCAATTTAAGTTTCTTTTACGTTGCAAATAATCAGTCTTTTTTAACTAAAAATTCATATTTAATCAAAAATGTATAATAAAATATTTTACTTACGCATTATAATGCTTTTATTTTTATTATACAGTTTTTGTATGATAAATATAAATTTATTATTAGTGTAACTAATCTATCAATTCTACATCTAAATTTACATATACTTAGAATTGTATGATAAATACAAATATTATTAATTAGTATAACCAATATATTAATTTTACATATAAAATAACATATATTTTAGAATTAAAAAGAACATACCTTTTGATATCTTTTGATAGACTGTAAATGATGAGAGTTAACAAAAGCTTTTAACTATGGTGTACAAAATTTTAAAGCAGGAAAATTGTGAGAAGAAAGCAAAGTTGTGTTGGTTTTATATAGTTCACGATACATTTTTAAATGGACCTTTATTTTTTTACATTAAAAATTATTATTATATCATGAATTTTTTTATTGGACCATTTTGACCACGTACTTATTAGCTTCATCTACTTGCGGTTCATCCTTCAATTTTCACTAAGACTTTGAATGGGAGATGTGAATAAGGTGGTTCGAAGACGGTTCGGGTGCACCGTAGCATACAACTCCCATTCATAATGTTTGTTTTAAGTGGAGTGAATTTTTACTTTTTGATGATAAAATATTGAGAAACCACTAGTGGTCAAGTGTTGCAAAGAAATCTTGAGATCTACTATCTAGAGTAAATACAATTTGTTTACCAAGTGGCCGTTGTAGATTATTAGTGGTTCTCTCCTTTTTTCCTTCATTCAAATTCATAAAATTGTATATTAGGTGAGAGAAAAATGTGTTATGTTAGTTTAAAGCTTCAAATGGAGAAAGCGTACTGAGCATAACGGATCGAGCGGATCATGTGGATCAAGCAGAACCAAAGCGGATCAAGCATAACCAAAGCGAATCAAGAAGATTTGACGATACAAGTGTGGATCAAGCTGTTCTAGCGGTCTAAATATGTGTTTGAATGGCAAAAACAGATCAAATAATGTGGATCATGAAATTGTAAACATATTAATTAAATAAGCTTTTGAAAAACTTTTTAGTTTCAAATATTAGATTTTCCCTCTTTCAAATGTTTGATGAAATTTTTTTTCATATAACAAGTAAACAAATCACATAGAAGTAGACTAATTTTTTCAGATGCCACGAAAAACAAAATTATGGACAAATATACTACACATTTTTTGGAACTGAAAATTATATAATTTCTTAGGTTTATTCCTAAAATACAAAAAATATTAAAAGTGACTTTTAAAGATCTAAAAAATAAAAATTTTATTCTTGGATTTAGTATTTTGAATTTAATTTTTAGTTTAGAGTTTTAATTTTTTTGTTTAGAATTTAGTCTTAATGGTTTAAAATTAGAATTAGTTTTGTAGTACTGGAATATCATGTATACATATTGTTGTAAAAAATAAAACTTGTATTAGTATATTTGGAATAAAAAACTCATTTTAGTGATATTTTTAAAAATTATTTTTAAAATATTAGATCGACATTGTATAAATTATTTTTTATAATAAAAATGTTAAATTTAAATATTAATATACTCGTTGATAACGTCTTTATAACAATAATATATCATGCACATATGCATATATTTACATATAAATTCGTTTTCTACATACAAACTGTAAAGGTAGAAGAAAAATAGGTGAAACCCTTTAAAATTGTGCAAATCCAAAATATGTAGGGTGGTTTGCCTTTTTTTTCTTACACGATTCCCAACAATGGATCATCTGCCTTTTTATTTTTTAAGAAGATATATATTGTTACTATTTATACATGTTGTGAATGGCAAGTTGTGAGTGGTCTGTCCACATTACTTTTGAACTGTCTTTTATCTGTCCCTCCATTCAAGGCCTAAATTTTTAATAATAATTTAAGTTTTTTTTCCAACAAACCAATTTTGTTGAACTATGAATGGTCACCAAATAGCATAGTTTTAATACAATGAGGTACTAAGTAAAATGATTTGAAGATTTTATGATCTGAGAAATTCAATTTTGATAGACAATCAACTATTTGGTTTGAATCACGACGATTTCATACTATCTTTGTCTTTGAAAAACGAGATAGCCATACTCGAATATCACAGATCAAGTTATGATGTTGAAAACAAAGTTCTTCCCCATTGATTAATTTGAGTATGGACATACTATCGCATTCGAATATTACTCGGCGATATCCTTTGATCCACATTTGTTGTATCAAAATTAGTAATGTTTGTATTTCCGCTTTAATAACATCTCTACAAGTATTACCAATAGCATGCCTTGACTCTAGATAAACTCCATCAACATCCCGAATTACCCATCCAGCTTGGGATCGATGATTTTCCCGAAAATTAGCGTCAACGTTACATATTATGAAACCAGGATGGGATCTTACCCAGTGCAAGGGAGTTCAAGATACTCTTGAAGAAGTTGGGAGGGATCAAACGCATTTAAGTCTCTTCTGTGTCTTGGAGAATGAGTCTCAAATCTTGGCTCCATTGGCTACGTTTTTTTCTAATAAACCAATAAATTCTGACTTTTCAAAAGTCTCCACATCGCCCAAATTGGAGCTTGTCGAGCCATTCTTGAGAGGTTGTGATTATTACAAATGATGCTCTCCATTTTATCTTCAAAGGAGGCGTTGTGGTTGAGTATAATCGGATTGGTAGCATGAAGTCCCCTCCAAATGGCGGTTGCATAGTTACAAGTAAAAAATAAGTGATTCAAGTTTTCTTCTTCTTGGCAACATCTTTTACAAACAACATCCATTGTGATGTGTCGTTGTCTTAATATAGTTCCCACGGGTAAAGCAGATGATAGTGCTTGCCAAAGAAAATGCTTAAGCTTCAGAACCATTTTGATCTTCCAAAGAGAATCTTTAAGGTCGGATCTTCCAGCGGTAGGAGAGACATTGCGAACACTTAGTTGCTCAGCTAGTCGAAAAGCCGATTTGACTATGTAGATACCCTACGGAGTATAGGACCAACCCGCGAAATCCATATCTGAAAACTGATTTAGTCTTAGTGTCTGGATGATTTTCACATCCTCAAGGATGATATTTGCTTCCAGCTTATCCTGATCCCAAGATGATTTTGTGGAGGAAATTAATTCAGCTACCATGGTAGCATCAGTGAGGGGACCATATATCCTTCAGGGTGGTCGAGGCGGTGAATCAGATATCCAATTATCCTCCCAGATTTTAGTGCTTTGACCATTACCAATGACCACATACATACTAAATTGCGGCCTTCAATAAGTGATTGCCATATGAAAGACGGTTTTTGCCCATATTTGGCCTCCATGATGGATCCCTCTGGAAAATATCTACCTTTAATCACACAAGCGAGAAGAGAAGTTGGATTGTGTAGCAGACACCACACTTGTTTACCACGAAGAGCATTATTAAAATTTTGATGTTCCTGAATCCAAAACCTCCATCCCTTTTTGAAGTACTTAGACGATTCCAAGCAAACCAATGCATACCATGCTGATCACTACCTTTGCTCCACCAATAAGCAGCCAATGATGCCTCAATATCTTCACAAATTCCTTTTGGAAGTTTAAAGCAATTCATTGTATAAACTGGAAGTGTTAGCACCACTGTTTTAACTATAATCTCTTTCCCAGCTTCAGAGAGGAATTTCTTTGTCCAATTACTTGTTCTTTTTTGCACCTTCTCGACAATGAATTTGAAAATATCCTTCTTTTTGTGTCCTACTTGTTCCGGTAATCCGAGATACTTTCCATTACCACCATCGTTGTGGATGTTGAGGATGTGACGTAGCCACATTTTGACATTATCAGAAACTCTGGCACTGGAGGTAATGGCTGACTTATTCAAGTTGATAGCGTTTCCGGAGAACTGTTCATATTTACGTAGAGTTTCGATAATAGCCTTGTAGGAGCGTGGATGGGCATGACAAAAGAATAAACTGTCATCTGCAAACATTAAGTTGTGCAGTGTTGGCCCTGTGGTACTTAACTTGATACCCTTAATCTTCTTTTTTAAAGCCCTTGATGACAACATATGGATAAGGACTTCAACACATATAATGAAAAGATAAGGGGATAAAGGATCACCTTGTCTTATTCCACTTCCTGGAATGATCTTACCTCTCAGATTTCCATTAATCAACACTGAAAAGGACACTGATTCCACGCATGCCATGATCCAGTTAATCCAAGTGGGAGAGAAACCCATAGAAATCATTGTACGCCTCAAGAAAGACCACTCTAGACGATCATACGATTTAGTGATATCTCTCTTTAAGGCAATATAGGACTTAAACCATCTTTTCTGAGATTATAAAGAGTGGATAACTCCATGGGCGATAATGAAATTGTCTAGTATATTTCTCCCTGGGATGAAAGCTACTTGGTTTGGAGAGATGAGAACGGGTAAGTGTTCCTTGAGCCTAGCTACCAAAATTTTGGAAATAATTTTGTAGCTGACATAGCAAAATGAAACCTGTCGAAATTCCGCCATCTTCATTGGTAGATCTTTTTCGGTATCAAGCAAATGTAAGTATGGTTATGATTACCTATCATAGTACTAGCCCGAAAGAACTCCTTAACCTTAGTGATAATATCAATTTTGATGTCTGGCCAGAACTGTTGAAAGAACGCAGCAGTAAATCCATCCAGGCCATGAGCTTTGGTTGCCCGAATGTCAAAAATTGAAAGTCGTATTTCATCTCCTGTCACCATTTGAGTGAGCTTCTCGTTCATGTGCGCCATGACTCGTTGATCAAACCCATCGAATACGCTATTCAGAATGCTTTCCTATGCCCATCACTTGAGAACAAAGAAGTGAAGTAGGCTTCAGTCGCTTGACCAATTTCTTCGTCTCCCTGGTATATGTTGCCAAAATCATCTTTTGTAGCAAGAATTTTGTTCTTGGCAACCTGAATTTTTGTTTTAGCGTAGAAATACTTCGTGTTTCTATCACCTAGCGTGAGCCATTAATTCATGCTCTTCATCTTCCAGTAATGCTCTTCGTCCTTATACGCTTGGTTTAGTTCCTTTCTAATGGCCTTTCTCGTTGATGTCGAAGTACGATTATCAGAAAATGCATTGTCTAAACGTTTCTTCATATAACTAATTCTTTTTGCGGCATTTGATTTGTGAGTCCTTTTGGGAACCAAAATTCTCACTGTCAATGTTATGTGGTTCACGGACTCTCTAGAACTACAGCGTAGACTCGTAACCTAGTTGAGACGCAGCTCGCTAACAAAAACAAAGTAAGAACCCTAGTTTTTTCTAAGTGTTTTATGGTGAACGAAAAAATTGTCCTCTATATCTCATCCTTCGTACCCTTTATATAAGTTTTCGTAGGCTTGGCTCGTTTCCTTTTTCGTCCTCGATTCGTGCATATCTTTTCGTAGAAATATTCCTTTTTCCCTGATTTGCATATATCTTTTCGAGNGTGGGCCGGTTCTCGCCCGGAATCGTAAGTGGACCGTTATCGCGGTTTGGGTCCTTTCGGGCCGTTTCGCGGCTAAGAGATCTTTACGATTTATTGCGGGGAAAACTTTCCCGTAACAATAAGCGACAATAGTTTTATAGAACGATAAGACCGATCGTATAGTTTAGACTCTTCCGGTGTTTAAGTTAACTGTCATCGTTTTACACGATCGATACGAAGTCCACGATTGGCGGCAAGGCCATGCCTTGGTCTTGGCGCCAAGACAAACCTTCTTTCTTGACGC
>OVAN01009701.1:0-16624 GCA_900406275.1 Anastatica hierochuntica | reverse complement strand
TATGGTTTATTTTTTTGGAACCCTAGGAGAATTAGACTTATTTAAGTTGTACACGGCAAACATTGAAATTCAATAATCGAAGTTTTATCAACNTGAAAGGAATAATCGAAGTTTTATCAAAGTTGTTCTTTTTTTCTTCACAGAGATTGTGAAACCCTTGTTCATCATTGAACATCTCATAGCTACAGAGTTTATTCTCTAAAAGCTTTATCTTTAAGATCAAAAAGGGAGTTTATTCACCCGATCTAAAGATTTATCTATCCTTCTACCCAATTCATCAAATCCATCGCTTCTCATCTATCACCTTCTCATAAAATCCAGCAACTTTCTTCCATCTCCTTCGAAAAAAAATTAGAAAACAAAAATCAAAAGAAAAAGTTCACATCTCTTTTTCAGAAGATTCAGGGAGAAAATCAACCTAGAGTTCTCAAGGTTGCATCAGGTGGTATTAGAGCAACTGAATCAGAGATCATGAGTTTTGTTTCTAATCTCTTCGACGTTTTTTTCTTCTGATTTCTGGGTTTGAAGTCACAAAAATTCCAGTCTGATTTTTTGGGTTCAAAATCACGGCTCTATGTTCATACCAAGGAGTTTTGCTGGAGGAAATTTTCCTGAGGTATATCTATCATGGACTGCCCATGTTGAAACATGTATCTGGAACAACCGCACGCCCAAATTTTAAAGGTTATCTCTGGCTGTTAATATTCTACGAGGTGAGGCTAGAAGATGGTGGGAAAAAATATGAATTTAGGCGTTGGTTTAAAGAGAAACCAGCCGTCACGACCTGGGAGGAGCTTCAGAACATCATGGATATGGTGTATATTCCAAAAGACTTCTCTGAAGATATCAAGGAACGTTATGGTAGGAGACCAGCTCGTAAGAATGTGCTACCATCAACACAGAACTTGAGTGATTCAGAGATGGTATACATGATGCAGGGATGGAACATCCAATCACCAGCAAGGAGGAAGAACAAAACGCATCTTTTGCAATTTTCCTGAAGAACCAAACGCCCAAAGAAGCAGAGAAGCTTAAGGTTGAATCTGAGTGCGAGCTGTGACCAGCTCAAGAGGGCATCCATCAACTTATTCCAGCCCCAAGTCCATCCTCCATTGTCGCAATTGAAGAGATCAAAGAGAAGGAACATAAACTAGTTGTTCTTTGCATAGAAAATCAGCAATTCGACAAGCTGAACCAAGAGGAAGAACCGCAAGTTGTAAGTGAACTCATACCTGTGAGAAACGTGGCTGAAGAAGAAGAATTCATTATATCAAAATCAGTATGCGAAAAGGAGCACACCACGATCAAAATAGGTGGAAATCATGGTTTATTTTTATGTTTTGATAAACTTCAACCTATTTTTTTGGATTGAGAACAATATTGTGGAGCATCTAAGGCATGTTAAGAGGCTGCCACACTTTTTTTTTTAGCTAGGAGGAATGACGTGAGTGTCTAACAACAAACACAGTACCTTGGAGAAGTGGACAGCAGCGCCGAAACCATGTGTGGACGATGCATTCATCCTAAAGGGTGAAAATTTGAGGACGAATCCTTTTAAGGAGGAGGGGATGATGCAACTTGGGTCAGCAGAAAAGTAAAAGGATCAAGAAACGTCACATCCATGAGCATTAGGTGTGTTGAATCAAGATTGATTGCATCAGAAGCAGCTGGCTTTCAGCAAAGTCTTAGCAGGTATTTCTGGAACGATAACGGGTTACAATACTATGTGTTCAAGCCTGGAGAGAATATTTTTATGCTTTAGTTTAGAGGAAAGCATGGGAAGCAGGTCATAAAGGTGTTTGATCATTTAGAAGGCTTGGATTTGAGGGCAAATCCTTTTAAAGGAGGAGGGAATGATGCAATCCTGTTCAGCTCAATTCGCAGAATGGACCCAACCGCATTCAAAAGAGCATATCTTTCGAACCAAATTGAATTAGGAAACAAGGTTTATTGTTCTGGAAAACTTACTCATCAGAGCATCTTTACCAACCAGACTCATCCCAACGGCATTAAAGGTTTAAGAGTTATGGAATTTACAATATGGGTGAATCAGGATTTTCGCATAACAGAAATATCTTCACTCCGAAGGGTGTTTCGACCAAACAGAAGGTCTCAGGCTATGAATCAAAACGTTTTAGATTCTCAAGACATCAAGGGATCAAGACAAAGCGGAATCACTTGAAAAAACGCCGGGAAGAATTAGTTATGAATTTTCAAAATCAGCAGACTTTCAGCTCGTCTATCAAGCCGGTCCGTGTGAATTCAAGCTCAAATCATCCATGTAAGGGAAATTCGACCAGACCATTATCATATTGTTTATGACTCGTTCTCATCAAGAAAACCAAGTAATTGAAGAAGCAAACCAGGAGGATTCGACCAAGATGTTAATTGCTCGGTTTTCAGCATTCGGTTTCAGCATTCGGTTTCAGCATTGGTTTTTAGGTTTAGATTTTTAAATTATTTATGGTTTATTTTTGGTTTATTTAGGCGATAATTAGGTCTTATTTTATGGTTTATTTTCGTGGAACCCTAGGAGAATTAGACTTATTTAAGTTGTACTCAACAAACATTGAAATTCAATAATCGAAGTTTTATCAACGTTGTTCTTTTTTTCTTCACATAGATTGTGAAACCCTTGTTCATCATTGAACATCTCATAGCTACAAAGTTTATTCTCTAAAAGCTTTATCTTTAAGATCAAAAAGGGAGTTCATTCACCCGATCTAAAGATTTATCTATCGTTCTACCCAATTCATTAAATCTATCGCTTCTCATCTATCACCTTCTCATAAAATCCAGCAACTTTCTTCCATCTTCTTCGAAAAAAATCAGAAAACAAAAATCAAAAGAAAAGGTTCAAATCTCTTTCTCACGAGATTCAGGGAGTAAATCAACCTAGAGTTCTCAAGGTTGCATCACTTGGCATATACAGCCTCTGGACAGAAGGACAGTGATCGATCGATCCCTATCCCATGATCGATCGATCCCTTTCCTGACGTGGGTGCATTGACATTTCGCGATTAATCGAATGCACAGGAGGTTGAGTAAGAGTATGTACCACCCCCACCATACATTCCTAAGCCTCCTTATTCATCAAGACCCCATCAAAAGTTCAAAGAACGCGAATTCGAAAAGCTAAAGAATCTTGTTGGTGAGTTACATGTACGATTGCCTTTCGTCGAAGCAGTCAAGATGGTACCTTGTCTTAAGAGGTACATGAAGGAGATTCTTTCAGATCGTATGACATTAGAACACGGTGTATCAGTTCTTACTGCAGAGTGTAGCGCAGTCCTTCAGAACATCGCACCAGAGAAACGCGAGGATCCAGGTCCTTTCGTACTGCCTTGCAAGATTGGATCGCTTACCTTTGAGCGATGTCTCTGCGACTTGGGGTTAAGAGTCAGTGTAATTCCACTCTCGGCATTGCAGCGGTTAAAATTGACTAACTATAAACTAACAAGAATGTCTTTGGAGCTTACAGATTGATCTATTCGAAGACCAGTGGGTATTCTAGATAACATTCCCGTAGAAGTTAGAGAGGGATATTTTTTACAGACTTCGTAGTCTTGGAGCTTGAAGAAGAACCTAAGGATTCTATTATCCTGGGAAGACCGTTCTTTTCTACTGCCAGAGCCATGATTGATGTGCAGAATTGTCAAATAGATCTCCGACTTGGGAAGTTGACTATGAAGTTCAACATCGAGAAATCCATGAAGAAGCCTACCATTGATGGGCACGCGTTTTGGGTCGATACACATGCTGATGTGATCGAAGACTCTGTTGAAGAGCTCTACATTGAGGATCCACTACTAGTAGCCTTAACTCTGATTGAAGGTGAGTATGGGTTTTTGGATGCTGGTACTTTCGAGGTTGCTAAATTGCTAGATTCAGCACCTACTGTTGAGAAGCAAGTCATATTTATCAAGCTCGAAGAGCCATCTCCTATGACTTCTACTTTAATGGTGGCGAGTTCAAGTGCTGATTGGAGCGAGCTGAAAGCTCCAAAAGTCAAGCTCAAGCCACTCCCTCCAGGACTAAGGTATGTTTTCTTAGGTCTTCACTCTACATATCTTGTAATTGTCAATGCTAATCTCAACAATGATGAGACTGCCTTGTTTCTTTTGAAGTTAAGGAAGTATAGAAAAGCGTTGGGATGTGCTTTGGATGATAATACATGTATTTCTCCAGATCTCTGCATGCATAGGATCTACTTGGAGGATGAATCCAAGACTTCCATCGAACATCAAAGGAGACCCAATCCTAAATTGATGGAAGTTGTCAAGAAGGAGATTCTAAAACTTTTGAGTGCAGGTGCCATCTATCCCATTTCTGACAGCACATGGGTGAGTCTGGTACATGTTGTACCAAAGAAAGGTGGAATCACTGTCATCACTAATGAGAAGAACGAGCTCATTCCCACCAGGACTATCAGAGGCCATAGGATGTGCATTGATTACAAGAAGCTTAACTTGGCCACGAGAAAGGATCATTTTCCGCTTCATTTTATTGATCAAATGCTGGAAAGACTTGCTAGCCATCCTTATTACTTTTTTCTTGATGGCTATTTGGGTTTCTTTCAGATTCTCATCCATTCGACGGACCAGGAAAAGATTACATTCACATGTCCATATGGGACATATGCTTACCGGAGAATGCCTTTTGGATTATGCAATGCACCTATGACTTTCCAGCGATGCATGATGTCTATCTTCACTGACTTGATCGAAGATATCATGGAAGTCTTCATGTATGACTTTTCTGTTTATGATTCTTCTTTCATTAACTGTTTGTCTAACCTTTGCAAGGTTTTAGAACGATGTGAAGAGAGATATTTGGTTTCGAATTGGGAGAAATGTCATTTTATGGTGCAAGATGGGATTGTGCTTGGCCACAGGATCTCTTAGAGAGGGATCGAAGTTGATGAAGTTAAGGTGGAGGTGATGATGAGCCTGCAACCTCCTGCTTCTTTCAAGGATGTCTGCAACTTTCTCGGACATGCAGAGTTCTACGGACGGTTCCTCAAGGATTTTTCCAAGATAGCCAGACCCATGATTCGATTGCTTTGTAAGGATGTCAAATTTGATTTTGATATTGACTGTTTATTAGCCTTTCAGAGAATCAATTGTGCCGCCACCGAATTGGGATTTACCTTTTGAGGAAATGTGTGACGCCAGTGACTACACAGTAGGAGCACTATTGGGTTAGAGAAAAGACAAGAAGCTCCATGTGAACTATTATGCCAGCAAAACACTTGATGACACTCAGATCAAGTATGTGACTACGGAGAAGGAGCTTCTAGCTGTGGTGTACACATTCGAGAAATTCAGACAGTACCTAGTGGGATCGAAAGTCATTATTCACACTGATCATGCATCTTTAAGGTACCTTATGTCTAAGAAAGATGCTAAATCGAGACTGTTGAGATGGATTCTGGTTTTGCAAGAATTTGATTTGGATATTCGTGATAAGCGTGGTATCGAGAATGGTGTTGCAGACCATTTCTCTTGATTACGAGTGGAAGCTGATACACCACTTGATGATAGTCTCCCTGAGGAGAATGTCTATATGGTTTCCTTGCCGAAGGATGAATACTTGGATAATGTTGATTGTTTTGCCATTAGACAAATTCATGATGAGATATCTTGGTTTGTAGATTTTGCTAATTTTCTGAGTGCAGATGTGGAGCAACCGAGTTTTGTAGGCTATGCGAAGAAGAAGTTCATCAGAGATGTTAGAGATTATTTTTGGGATGATCCTTTTCTCGACAAGAGATGTGCTGATGGATTTTTTTGCAGGTGTATTCCGGAGTCTGAGGTACAAGGTATTTTGTATCACTGCCATGGTTCTGAATATGCATGACATTTTGCCACTTTAAAAACTGTTTCGAAAGTGTTGCAGGTAGGTTTTTGGTGGCTAACACTCTTTAAGGACGCCCATGATTACGTCTCTAAGTGTGATGCTTATCAGAGAAAAGGCAACATCAGTAAGCGAAATGAGATGCCTAAGAACTTCATCATGGAAGTAGAGGTTTTTGACGTATGGGGTATTGATTTCATGGGACCGTTCTCATCTTCTTATGGAAATCAAAACATTTTGGTTGTAGTAGACTATGTCTTTAAGTGGGTCGAAGCGCTGGCCAGCCCCTCTAATGATGCCAAAGTGGTCTTGAAGATGTTCAAGTCTGTGATTTTCCCTCGTTTTGGCGTGCCAAGAGTGGTAATAAGTGATGGAGGATCCCATTTTATCAACAAGTTGTTTGAGAATTTGCTGAAGAAGCATGCAGTTAGACACAAGGTAGCCACGCCTTATCATCCTCAAACAAGTGGACAAGTTGAGATTTCCAATAGGGAAATCAAGGAAATCTTGGAGAAGACTGTAGGCAAACCTCGAAAAGATTGATCTATGAAGCTAGATGATGCGATATGGGCATATCGAACCGCCTACAAGACACCACTCGACACTACACCATTTCATTTTGTGTATGGGAAGGCATGTCATTTGCCTGTGGAACTCAAGTACCAGAAATTTAAGCTACGAAGTTGATGAACTTCGACATCAAGCCCGCAGCTGAGAAGCAGATCATTCAACTCAATGAACTTGACGAGATATGATTGAATGCTTATGTGAATGCAAGAATCTACAAGGAACAGACCAAAGCATTCCATGATAGGAGGATCATTCCACGCCATTTCGCTGCAGGAGATTAGGTACTCTTGTTTAACTCACGTTTGCGATTGTTTCCAGGAAAGCTCAAATCGCGTTGGTCTGGACCATTTCTGATTGTTGCGATTTGACCATACAGTGCTGTTGTTCTTGATGACAATAGATGAAGATTCACTATGAATGGCCAGAGACTTAAGCAATACATTGCAGACGAGCCATCCGAAGAAAGAATGCGATTTCTTTTAACGGATCCACCTGCCGTCTGATCGCATTACAGTCAGGCTCGAGACTTTAAACAAGCGCTGAGTGGGAGACAACCAACTAGATAGTTTTCTTTTTCATTTTTGGTGCTTTTGACATTTTTTTGTGTTTTTAACTTTTGTATTGTAGAAAACAGGACCCCCTCCAAACAGAAGAACATGGATCGATCGATCCTTGTCCCAGATCCCTGTCCCATGATCGATCGACCCTTGTCCCAGGATTGATCAATTCCTGTCCCAGTATCGATCGATCCTTGCCTAATTTCGTACCAAAACAGAGGGATAAAGATCGATCAATCCTTTTCCCGATTACACAGATTAAAGTCGCGACAAGGAATGTTCTTCATCACAATTCTCTTTTGAAAAGAACGAAACAAAATCGCCCGTACAATCGTTTTTCCTCAATTCTTCACGGATCAGGGTCGCTTTTGAGTCTACACTCAAGAGATTTTCATCTTTTATCTTTCTATCCGATCAGATTTCGCAAAATCGAAGGTATGTGTCCGCAATCTCTACTATCAGATTTTTCAGAGAAATTTGGGAACTTTTGATTTCTTGAATTTTAATCAATGTTTGGTGTTTGTATGATCTTATATACATGTTCTAAGATGTGTAGAAGTAGGATTGCACCTAGATTTAGCGTTTTGAGGATTAAACTTGGTGATTTTGTGATTTCGCGTTCCGTACGCCAGATTTTTGCGAGAATGCATGTTTCTTCATTATTTGCCTTGTGTATTGATGATTTTATTTTTTGTGACATCTCTATGAATGATTACAACCTGTTTTGATGATTGTTTGCGATGAATTTGTTTGGTTCCACTTGAACTTGATATGCAAAACGAAAATTGGACATATTGATATTTTTCTTGCTTTGTTAAGTGATTTGATCCATGCTCTTGATGTTTATGAGCTTGATTTCAACAGGAATATTGCTCTTTGAATTAGAGTGAATAATTTTCGTGTATGTGGCGTTTTGATTCGGAACTAATTTGGTTTCCAAGTGGTTGTTTTTGCAGGTTATGGGTAGACACAAGATAGGAGAGGTTCCAAAGACGAGGAACCCGAATAGCGACAACCTACATAAGCGTTTTAAACGAACCGATCTGACACATCCCGCTAACCGTCCTATTACTAAGGAGTGGGACGAGTACGACTTGTTGTTCTTGCAGGACTTGGGACACATTACTTTTCCAATGACCTGAGTCATTGATGACGACCTCCTGGAGGCGTTTGGTATTTAGCGGGATTTCTATGATCTCTTTGCATAATGGGATTCTGAGGCTTGCTATAGCTTCAGGAGCATGTCTACCCCGAGCTGTGTCGGGAGTTTTTGGCTTATGCACGTTGTGTCTACCAGGATTTGGACAACCCGGTAGCTGACCAAGGTACACTCTCCTTCATTGTGCATGGTTACTTTCACTCTTTCTCTCTCATGGACTTCGCTCGAGGTACTTGGGTACCAACTTTGCCGATCTCCAGTGAGTTTTAGGACTATATTGCTGCTGGGCAATTTGTCGCTTGGAGTGCGAAGCAATCGCGTATCCACAGTCCTGTCCTTCGCCTTGCGGCCAAGGTTCTTAACTCTCACATCTACGCCAAGTCTATTCAGACTGTTGTGATCAATGACGAGTTGGGTCTTCTCTTTATTGGTGTTAGACATACATGGGACTTGGGAAATCAGATCCGTTATGTGAAGGCTATAGATCTGAACATGGCCGCAGTGGTTGCTGAAGAGTTCGCCTTTTTCAAGCTGGTGGCTTCTGAGAAGAAATCCTTTGCTGCGAGTGCTCTTATTACCCGACTTCTGCGTTTTGTTAGGTTTGACTTTACTGGTTACCGGAGGGTAAAGTTCAAGCTCCCCAAGCAGGTGATTCTGCAACAAGACCAGAGACCTCTCTATGCTTTCCTCGATGGGAAGCATCTCGTTGTCTGCGCCATTATAACTTCCCCCTAGAAGTATTCTATAGATAGCTCGAGACCATTTATCTGTCACTTCCAGAACCGCTAGCAGAGGTCTCTTTACATTGAGCTGCCATGCCCGAATTTGACATCTCTTTCTGATTCACCGAGAGTTGAATTTCGGCCTCCTGCGGAGCGTCTTTTCCCCTATCCCCCTTCTTTTAAGAAGGGATCTTCAGGTCCTGTTGAGGACCATGTTGCTGATGATGTTGATTATGAGGCTCATATGCCTCCACCTGCTGCACCTACTGATCCTTAGATCACGGAGCTGTTTCCGGAGGATTTTAGTGCCTATGAGCTCGACCCGCCACCACGACCTTCTACTTCTGCTATGGTGTTCATAGCTTGGACAGTTTAGAGTAACCAGAGGACGAGTTCTCTCTTGCTGCGTTATAGGGAGATTTCTTTCTTATTCTCCTAGCAGGTCTATTCGTGAGGATGCTATCAGGCGCAGAGCGCCACCAGTTCCTGCAGTTGTTGCAGATGATGATGATGAGGAGACTGAAAGTGAGGAGTCTGATGAGGAGGAGACTCAGGAGACTCGCGCGGCTCTTGCTCGAGAGGAGGCCAGACGGAGCGAGGAGCGCTCCTAGAAGAGAGTAGACTACGCCTCTGGAGATGCAGGTAAGCGACCTAGAGCTAGACCCGGATAGAGGCTTAGCACTTCCCTAGCAGCTCAATAGTTTTCTTTCCTTTTTCTTTTTATTTTTTGTTTTATTTTTCTTTTTATTTGGATTGTTATTTTTATTTGCTATTTACTGTGGGTTTGTATTACACCGAAAAAGTGTGAGATAAGCCTGAGCAAGGTTACTTATGCTTTTCTTTTTCTTTTGGTGTGATGTTTGAGTCATTTTGATGTTTTTATTGAGTCAGTTTTATGGATAGTTTATGCTTGATGATAATTTCAGACTATTATCTCTGCGCATTGCACTTTCTTTATATTCTCATTGACAATTTCACTTGAGCTTTTAGCACCGGCAAACCGGAATAACTCATGACCAAACTCCCCACCAGAAATATCTGGAACTCAGAATTTTTTCTAAAGTGTTATTAACTATATTTATCTGGACTACTAATGAACTTAATTGCTTTGATCGAGGAACTCGAAATCAGGAATTAAACCCATCATTCAGGATTACTTCCCCATTTTCTACCATTCTTTTCGGTAATCCTGTGTGATCAGACTCATCTTTAGTCTGGCACAATACCTTTACCTTATCTCCTTGAATCTCCATGCATTTCTTTTTCATCTTATATGCACACATGTGTAACAACAATGGAGAGAATAAGGTAGACATGATCCTTCTTATTGCTTAGGTAGGATTGAACAATTTAGGTGGTTTAGACACGATCATGAGTGTCTAATTTTGCGGTGTTGGGTTTTTTAGTGGTTGAGATGGATATGTTGCATTTCTTCGTGTTGTACGGGTGTATTAAAAATTAAAAACATCATTGTGATGCTAATTTCTACCAGATTTTCGTATGTAAAAAAACGAAAATTACATTCTTTTTCTTTATATCTGGCTTAGAAATTAGTATTTGCATATTATCTTGTTGTTAGAATGCACCCTAAAGATTGCACGTATTCAGTTTACTTTTTGATTTGTGGTTTGTACTTGGGTAGTTAGGGGACTGGATATCAATATACTCTTTCTCTCCTATGATTTTTCATAATGTCTTGCATCCTGGCATAGATTTGATACCGCGAAACACTCTAAGCCTCACCACTAAAAGCCTTGAATACCTAGTCTAAATTCCTGATTACGGGTTCTTTGATGAAAAATTTTCACGCTTATCTTGAATGAATGTAGACAGTTATTAACATGAATGCTGAGTTTGCAGGTTCAGATTTTAGAGTATGGATGGGCTTGGGAGGTCATGCAGAGATTCTCGGGGAGAATGTTCTAACTGTCCTAAGTTTATATGCTTAGCGAAAGTAGTGCAGAGTAAGGTTTACTGATAGCATAAGATCCATTCGGTTTTCAAACTTCTTTTCCCGTAGGCTTAATCTTCATTTCCTTTACTTGAGGACAAACAGAGATTCAATTCTGGGGGATTTGATGTGTTAGTATTTTGGTGGTTTTTATTACGGTTTTTATACGAGAAATATGGTTTTTAGTTTGTATTTGGATCTCTTTGGAGCGGATTTGTGTTCTTTAGTGCTTTTACAGGAATCGAGCTTCAATGTGCAGAAAGATCGCATTTTTGATGGATTTCAAGCATCGAAGGAAGACTTTTAGAAGAGAAGAAATGTCCTGATAGAAGGACACGAATCGGTCGATCCCTGTCCAGGATCGATCGATCCCTGTCCCGAATTTCGCATATCGATTTTGAAGAACCAAACTGAACTTATCGTAAAAAAAATTACAAAACTAAAACCTAAACTCGTGTTTAAACTATCATAATGTTGTTTTTCTGAGTTTTGAGAGCAAGAGAGAGATTTGTAAGCTTTGGGAGAAGAATCATCTTCCGTACTTCGAATCTGAGAAAAATTTCGAACCTTACTCTTTATTTTTGATCAATACAATGATGTCTATCTCTAATTTGATTTGTGTTTGTTCTCTGATCATGAGTGAGTAGTTTGCTTGTTGGGTTTAGGGTTCTCGCATAGGGATTCATGAATTGTTGACATAGAATTGTATGATTAGGGATTTAATCAATTGGATCTTCATCTAGGATTGTTCGTAACGCTGAAATTAACTTGATCGCCTAGTTTCTGATCTTAGGTTATTTAACGCCTGGAAAGTGTTCAATTAAATGCCTGAAAGAATCCTAAATGAGCAATTCATCTTAAGCTAATGGAAGTTGATGTTTAAGTGAATTGTGAATCTATCAAACCTGTTTAGAATGCATGATTAGAATATGAGAGTCAACAGAAGTTAGTCTCAAGGTTTCTAATACTTAGGGAATTGATACTACAGAAGTAGATCAATTCTATAATTGTGTTTGTGTTCAAGACGGTATAAAACATGTTCTCTAAGCAATAGTTCGAATCAACAATGAATTGTTTCCCTAAGATTACCCAATGCCCAACTCTTCTTTGATTGGTTTACAACCCTTAGTCGTTTGTTTGCATTCCTTGCCTCTTAATTTTGATTTTATGCATCTCTTACAAAACATCCTTTTCGCTTTAGCCCGTTGTTTGATTTGAAATTCTTCGTGCTACCTTTGGTCTCTGTGGATTCGATCCCCAACCACTACAACGTACTTTCTGTGCGCTTGCAGTGTTATCTCGGGTGAAACATGAGCTATCAGAAGGCTTGCTACCTACCCATGCATGAGCAACCCACTGAAATCAAGGATGAGACTATCTCATTCAAGCTCCCACGCCACCTACAAGTGAGTCACCACACTCTTCCTAGTGAGCCAATAATTTAGAAGTCATACAACCAAGAGAAACCACAGTGACAACAAGAAACGAATCATTTTGGTTTATATTACCAACAAGAAGAGCCCTCTATGGATTAGCAAATGAGTGAATATGAAGAGTACCTTGAGAGGAAAGTTAATAAGCAAGGGCATGTGCTAAAAAGGCAAGAGAACTTACTCACCAAGCTTTAGAGGAGATTAAGGAATAATGACAAATACAATCGTTATGCCACTTCAAGTGAGGAAGAAGGTGATGACAAGGACTTGGCCAATTTTGACTATCAAAGACCAAAACAACCAATTTCTCAACCACCCTTTATAATTCGGGAAGCACATGAGCAAGGAATGAACATTGATCCACCGAGGGCATTCTACCAAGAGCCATCAAGAAGGAGGCACGGCAAGGACCCCATTCCCAATTATACACGCGGCCAAGAAGGTCCACACGCTAAGCAAATATCGACAACTCCGTCTGAGTGTACCAATGTACATATCCAAATCATTGTAAAATCATGTCACTTAGTTTTTGTTTTGTGGTTGTTGGTCTCTTTCTTGGGGATTCTTTCATTCACGAACACGGTGATGAGTAAGTATGGGGGAGGGAAATTGTTACTAATGATTTTTAGTTGTTTCGTTTTGCTTTCTCTTCTGAGTCTCATTTTGATGCATTGTTAATAGGTATGATATAGAAAAACCAAAAAAAACGAAAAATTTTGAAGAATCCAGAAATGTTTTCACTTTATTTTCAAAAGTCGCTTGTAGTTTGCATTCACTTGTATAAATTTAAGTGGTTAGTGCATATAGGACTGCATTAGCATAGAGAAAAATAATGATAATGCCTTGTAGATAGTTAATTCTTGTCTTATCTTCAATGCCCTCATTAGAAGTATAATAGTGCATATACCACTTTGAATTCAATGGAAAATTCATCTGTGGAATTAACCCCTTAAAGTCTTAGACTAATGTTGAAACTTGTTATATTTTGAAATCAATCTCAACTAAAACCTTAATTTTGACTTAAAACTCTTGCTTATGGGCTTAGCTATGCTTAATCGTGGATAAACACAAGACACTTAAGCTATGTTCATACCGATTTTACCACCCTTCTTGGCTAAAGTGGCTACTCTCATTTTAAGAGTAGTTACTTCACCCTTAAAAAACCCTTAGACATTCCTTTCAAACCCCCTATTGATTTGATTTTGAGGCCTCATTCAGAAATTCAACAAATAAGAAAAAATCCGCATGCAAAAAAGTTGAACGACAAGGGAGTGCTTCCTTGGGATTAGCCTCACTCCCAGGCTAATTACAAAATCTAGGGAGGTTGTTCTTTAATTGTTCATCTTGGTTTTGGGGAATGAGAATGTGTTGGTATCTCAATCATGGGAAATAGAGTTTAAAAGTTGAATCATCCAAAGTTTGGTTTAGAAAAAAGAGAAAGAGAAAAAAAAAGAAGAAGAAGAAAATACAGTAGAGATTCGAAAAATCAGTTTTAACCTTAATGAATAAAAGAAAATTTTAAAAGAGTTAAAATTTAGAGTTAAAAAAAAAGAAAAATGAATCAAAAAGTTTGATTAGACAATGACTCTAAAAAATAGAAAGAGAGTTAGGAGCTAAGTAAAAGTAGAAAACTAATCTTTAGTTGTCATAAAAAGAAAAAGAAAAATGTGTTTAAATGAATAAATGGATCATGGTTTCTAGGATCTACATGGGAAACACAAAGAGTAGATAGTTAGACTTACGCATTTTTTTGTGGAATTCATTAAAGGTAAGTAAAAACTTGTATGCGTAAATTGTCTTACTCCACCTTGGTTTTGCCATATGTCTTGCAATACTTTTTGAGAGAAACCATGTTAAATGTGAATGAAACCTTCTCTTTAAACACTTTTTCCAAATGGATTAGATGTTTTTCCCATAAGTAAAGAACTCATATGAAAGCCTAATCGAAAGTATATGAGATTGGTGGATGTAGTGACTAGTGAATATTTGGCCTAAGTTCCTAAAGATAGTTTTGTGATGAATATGGCAAAGTGCGATGTTTTTTCATGATCCATGCACTATTATACTTGTATTTAGGATATTAATCATAAGGCATCTCTTTCAATCGCTGTTTTGAGTTCCCACCTTTAAACTTTGCTTTCGGGTTTGACCTTTGTTGTTTGCTTGAGGATAAGCACATAACAAGTGCGGGGGAGTTGATGTGTCTATGTTTTCATGTATTTTAAGATCATTTTGTTTATCTTTTCATTGCATGTATGACGTATATAATGCATTTTAGTCCTAGAATCTATATAGTTTAGAGTTTGCGTCTAGTTTAGGATTTTCTCTCTTTGCATTGCATATATAGGTAAAACCTTGGGAGAAGCTAAATGGATGGTTCGGAGGATAGATTCTAGATGGATTGGTGAAGGAAAAAAATAGGAAGAAAGGCTAAAAGTATTTAGACAAGATAAGATTAAATGATCAAGAAATGAAGCAAGAAGAAGCAAAGAAGATGGCAAGGCAGCCCACCATCGGCCATGATGGTCAATNAATTAACTCTGTAATGAACCAGAATCGAATGGCTCTTAGAGAATTAACTCTGTAGCAATCTGTTTTGTTCAAGATGAACAAGGGATTCACTTTGAGAAAGAGAATAAAACTTGAAAGAGAAAGTTCTTAATTGATAGAAAATTTGATGTCCCCTAAGCAATGAATCTAGAAAGCCTTAAATAGAAAAAGAAACCCTAAAAACTAAAGGAGGTGGCGAAAATTCTATTCCCATAAGGAAGAGGATTTTCGCAGAACAAGCCAAAAAATAAGACCCAAAACAACAAAATTAAACTAAGTCTAAAAGGCCCAAATTCGATTAAACCAAACCAAAGATGGAATGATTTAAAATCTTGGTTAAGTCTTGAATAACTTCTTGCTCTTCATTCTGGTTTGGTTCTGAATAAACCAAAGCTGCAATCTGGTTCTGAAGCTTCTTTTTCCGAGACCTGGTGACAGGCCCATTAGAGAAGATAAATGGATCTGAGTCTTCTTCCTTCTCTTCTGTCGCCATCTCCATGCCCTCTTCGTCTTCACTATCACTTAGCTCCAGCTCAGTCTCTTGATCAGCCTGTATTGCATCATCCCCTCCCCCTTTTAAAGGATTTGCCCTCAAATCCGCAGTACCTACAAGAAAAGGAATCAAATCAGCAACATTAAATGTGGAACTTACAGCAAACTTACCTTGAAGATCAATCTTGTAGGCATTGTTGTTGATCCGCTCCAGCACTTTGAATGGTCCAGCTGTTCGCTTGTTCAGTTTAGACTTCCGCTCTTCTGGAAATCTCTCTTTCCTTAGACGAATGAGAACCATATCTCCGAGTTCTAGCAGCAATTCGCGGCGTCGCTTATTAGCATGTCGTGTATATGCATCATCGCTTGTCTCAATGTTCTTCTTGACCTGTTCATGAAAGGAAACAATGTACTCGACCTTGGCTTTTCCATCTTGTAGGCATTGTTGTTGATCCGCTCCAGCACTTTGAATGGTCCAGCTGTTCGCTTGTTCAGTTTAGACTTCCGCTCTTCTGGAAATCTGTCTTTCCTTAGACGAATGAGAACCATATCTCCGGGTTCTAGCAGCAATTCGCGGTGTTGCTTATTAGCATGTCGTGTATATGCACTAGTGCTTGTCTCAATGTTTTTCTTGACCTGTTCATGCAAGGAAACAATGTACTCGGCTTTGGCTTTTCCATCAAGATTAGCTTGTTCTTTCGAGGTAAAGACAATAAATCCAACGGAGTCAAAGGACTAAACCCATAAACAATCTAAAAAGGTGAAAATTTTATGGTCCTATCGACCGAATTATTATAGGCAAATTCGACATATGACAAGCAATCCTCCCACAATTTCAAGTTCTTTCCTACAACAGAACGCAACAAGGTAGACAAAGACCTATTAACTACTTCTGTCTGTCCATCAGTTTGAGGATGACATGTAGTAGAAAACAGTAACTTAGTACTTAATCTAGACCATAAAGTTTTCCAGAAATGACTAAGGAACTTAGCATCTCTATCAGAAACAATGGTTCTAGGCATGCCATACAATCTAACAACATTAGTGAAGAACAAATCAGCAACATTAACAGCATTATCAGTCTTATGGCAAGCTATAAAATGAGCCATCTTACAGAATCTATCTACCACAACAAAGATGGAATCGCTACCCTTCTTAGTTCTAGGCAAACCAAGCACAAAATCCATGGAAATGTCAACCCAAGGATGCGCAGGAATAGGCAAAGGAGTGTACAAACCTTGTGAGGTTGCTATGGCTTTAGCGTGGGCGCAGGTAAGGCAATGCTACAGAACTTCTCGACGTCCTTCTTCATGTGCGGCCAATAGAAGTGTTCC
>OVAN01009700.1:0-16628 GCA_900406275.1 Anastatica hierochuntica | reverse complement strand
AATTGAGCTAAGATGGATCTTAATTGTTCCCCCTCTAACAAATCTGCAATCCTGATAATATGATTTCCCTGAGAATACCTTGTGCCCAACGTTTTTCTCTAATTGTTTTACAACCCGTTATTGTTTGCTAGCTTGCTTCTTGATTTCGTTATTGCATCCTTTTACCAAACCTTCTTTTCCGCCTTAGCCCATATTTGATCTGATAATTCTTTGTACGACATTGGTCCTTGTGGATTCGATACCCGAACCACTACAACGTGCTTAAGTGTACGCTTGTAGTGATTTTTTGGGTGAAAACTTGAGCCATCAATGATTTATGTCTATGTCTTTACTTTCATCTCTTTTTCTTTCTTAATGTGTGAGTAGTCATATAGATGAATCTTGGGTTTTTGAGATTATGCTAATTAAGGTAGTAGTAATGGTGTTAAGCATGATTAATCTTAGGTTTCCAAATGGCTAAGAGTGCTCAATGCTAGATTTTATAGTAGCTCATTAAAATCTAGACTTGTATGCGTTTTACGCCAAAAGATGTTTGTTAAAATAGCTAGGAAAGTTTAATTCTTTAGAAGTTAAATTTGGTCAACGAAAGTTGATTGCTAGGTTAATTAGCGAATAAAAGGACTTGATCTCAATGATTAAAGTAATTTATTAATAGTAACAAGCGAAGTTGAGCTGTTGTATCATTTAGAAAATAGTTTCTTGTCACGAAAGTGGAGTAAACTATATTTTTCTTTGGTCTTGCAATTGAACTAAATAGCTTGGTCTAACACCTTTGTTACCATCATGTTAGTCACTTTGATTACAATCATCCCTAGTCTATCATTTTAAATTTTCTTTGTACTCGAATTTGCGATTTAGTTTATGATAGCTTCCTTTATTCGATTTACTTTTGTTTTATGACTTATGCTACTTTAGATTTTGTCACACAGACAGAGTCTTTTGAGGATCTTCGTGGTGCCTTAACTGAGGAAAGAGTGAGGAGAGCTCATCTAAAGAGGTTGATGACCAGATTTTTTTATGTTCTGAGACACGTTGTGCCAAGAGCTTTTACGAGAACTTGCATAGAGAGAGACGAGCCAACAGCTAATGGAGACTTAGAGAATTTTTGTCTAGTTTCATATTTTGGACAGAACGCAGCTGAGACATCTGACACAATCCATAGTGATTCTTCAGCACATGCATGATCGGTGTTCTAAAATACGGTAAATACGACCATATATACGTCACTTATATGTTGTACGGTGGGCTACTGTACTGACTATAAGGTGTGCGGTAGATATATACGATGTAAAGAATACGACCAAAAATACGACGTTTATACGGCCGATTAAACGGTAATCGTATAAGTGCTATGAATTTTTTATTTTTTTCAATAAAATATTTCATGAAATGACGTCGTTTTATTCATATTTTTTTATCTATAAAACACTAAAATTTAATTAAAACTATGTCGTTTAATAATTAAGCCCTAGACGACGCCTAACCATCTCTGCTAACTAGTTTTTCTTTGATTATGGAGACCTAGTTTTGGTTTGCTTTGTTACTCAAGAGATTAGTTTATAAAGTTTTTAATTTAGTGAGAATAATTAGTAGTCTACGTGTTCCCATCTATTTATTGTAGAAGTGGTTGTTAAGCTTTTTACATTGGTCTTGATTTAGTAGTGTAGTGTTCCTGTCTTTAACTCTTCATCATTAACATATGCAAAATTGTTCTTGCTTCTCAATTTTCTGTGCAATCATTGATTTATTTTTTATTATTTATCTTTCAAGATTTGTTTTGAATGGATACTAGTTCGAATATGGATTATGTTGGTGCATCAGACAACAATTTTGAAGAAAAACTCAAAAGATATTGCTTGGGATTATGGATTAGTGATTAACGTGAATAATAAGGACAAGGTCAAATGTAATTTGTGTAAGAAATAATTTTCTGGAGGTGCTTTTAGGATCAAAGAACAAATTGCTAATATTTGGAAATGTTACTGGTTGTTCAAAGTCATCAAAAAGTGATAAAGAAAAATGTTTGACTGCTATTGAGGAAGAAGAAGAAGAAGGCACGGCTAGATAGCGAGTTGCGGTAATCAGTTAATGTTCATGATAGTGAAGATTTGGATGATGAGACTGAACTTGAAGAAATGAGATCAAAAAAGAGGCCTAGGTCACTTGGTCCAATGGACAAATTTGCAACAAACATCAACTCAGAATCTAGACCTCTTCCAACTGGACAACAAAATATCAATGATGCTCTTTGGAAAGATAAACTACATAAGGTTCATCAATATATCGCTAGATATGTATATTCTTCAGGTGTTCCTTTCAATGCCATAGCAAACGATTATTTTAAATTGATGGTTGAAGTTATAGGGCTATTTGGTTCAGGAGTTACACCACCAAGTCAATACCAACTTCGAGAGCCTTTACTAAAGAAGGAGGTTGAGAGGATTAATGGTTTGCTGAAACCACAAGAAGAAGAGTGGAAGAAGAATGAGTGCACGATTATGACAGATGCTTGGACGGATCAGAAGAGAAGAAGTATCATGAACTTGTGCATCAATTCTAAAGTTGGTATGATGCTTTGCTCCTCTAAATAGACTTCATATGAGGCTCATACAGGTGGTTATATTTTTGAGTTTGTCAAAGGANGGGGGGGGGGGGGGGGGAGAATGTCGTTCAGGTGGTTACGGATAATGCGAGTAAATATATGTCTGCAGCAAAAATATTGAAAGAGATCAAGCCTAATATCTTTTGGACATCATGTGCTACTCATGTACACTTCAGAAGGCAAAAGAATTCAAAATCTTCATATATGCTCATCATAAGACATTGTCGTTGATGAGATCATTCACAAAGAAGAGAGACATCGTCAGACAGGGAGTTACTAGATTTGCATCACCATTTCTTACTTTGAAAAGTCTCTTAGAAAAGAGAGATAAGTTGACAGCCATGTTTGCAAGCAGTGAGTGGAGAAAACACAAATAGTCGAAATATTCCAAAGGAAAAACGACATTTAGCACGATGATGAGTATTAAATTTTGGAATGAGGTGATAATTTGTTTGAAAGTTTTTGAACCATTGGTTAAAGTGCTTCGACTTCTTGATGGAGATAAAAAGCCTACAATGGGATTTCTACATGGAAAGTTGATTGAAGCAAAGAAAGAGATAAGTGCCGGATTGAAACATGTGGAGAAAAATGTTCAACCGAGATTGCCTATCATTGATGATAGGATCAAAGGTCGAGTTGACAATCCTTTGCATTTGGTAGGTTATCTCTTAAACCCATATTACTTACAATGATTCAAGTGAATCGATCAATGAAGACATAACAAACGCACTCTTTAAGTGTGTGGAAGATTTTTTTCCTAATGGTCTTACCACACAGTGTCATGTCATTAATTCTGAAGTGGCGATTTACAAAAACAAAGATGGGAATTTTGGAAAACAATAGGCTATCTTAGGTTGCAAGAAAGAGGATTATGATCCAGGTAAAATTGTACTTCTTTAAAACTTGCACGTCTACTTTTTTTCTTCCAGATTTTGGTCATTTACATTTGTTTTATGTTCTCAGTTTATTGGTGGGAAACATATGGAAATGTTGTTTCTAATTTAGAAAAAATGGCTAAGACGATTTTGTCTTTAATTACACGATCATCCGGATGTGAGCGAAATTTGAGTATATTTGAAAGGGATAGGCTTCACCATAATTTTATATAATTCCTTCAGATTTTGCATAATATTCATGTAATTTATAATGATGCCCGTTTTACATGTAGGTACATACGAAAAAAAGAAACTGACTTGATGTAAGTCGAATGAACAATCTTGTGTATGTAAAATTCAATGCTAAACTGATGAACCAAAGGAAAAAACAAAAGGAAAAAAATATTGACATATTGCTTGTTGATCATGTTACTCATGTCCAATCATGGATTATTGATGTTGTCTTGGATGATGGAGAAGACTCAGAATTTGGTTCACATAATGATATCAGTGAAGAAGAGTCATTGAGAGAAACATCTCATACAAATGAAGTCAGAGAATTATTTGAAGAAGATTTTGTATCTCATGATGAAGAAGAACTTCATGATATTGATTGTGACTCTGATGATGACTTGGTTTTAGAAGTAGACGGAGAAGAAGAAGAATGTGAGGAGTGAGGAATAATTTTTTTGTTATGCTTTTTGTTTTATTTTATGTTAGAAGTTAGTGGTACATTTTATTTTCTATTTTGAACAATTGATTTTATTAACATAACATTATTTTATTTTCTCAAAGTTACTCAAGGTACATATATAATTTAGTTTATATTCTATTACTTATTTATTTTTCAGAAAAATATCCACCGTATATAACTCACGTAAACGCCCGCATATACGGCTAGGCGCTATACAGTGGTCGGCCGCTCGACTAGTGCCTAGCGTATTTTAGAACACTGTGCATGATACACCGCTACACAGGATCTATATCTAGATGCGGTTTTGAGAAGCCAAACACTCAAGAGACTTTTGAGTCTTTTATCAAGTGTCATTGTTTTTTCATTTTATTTTTATATTTCTTTTATTTTATTAAATCTTTCATCTCTACTGTAGATTGCTTTTGCACCGAGATGCTGCAAGGTAACTCCTTGGGATTTATCCGTTACTAACGTCTTTTTGTTTTTTCTTATGCATTTTTAATTTATTGAGTCATTTTGATGTTTTTATTGAGTCAAGAAATGCTGGAAACTATATCTAATGTTGCTGGAATATTTTGTTTTGTGTTAACTTTCGTGTTGCTTATGTAGTAGTTATTAACTGCAGCTTTTACTGAACGAAAAAATTTTAGTCGATCAATCTACCAGGACGACAAGGTCTCTTTTGGACTCATATTTTTGATGTTGGCTCCACCTTAATTTGAATTTAATTTCTCATCTTGGGGCTTGGTATGCTTTGATAGACTCCTCTTTCAGGCTTGCACTAAAAATTCCTAGTGAGTGATTCCTCTTATACTATTTTTTCAAATTTTATGGATTTAAGGTTCAATGAAATAAGCAAATGGGCATTTATCAAAAATTTCAACCCCAAAGACTCATGGAGACTTATTTGATCAAAGTACACTAGAAAATTATCTCAATCTTGATTTACTTAGATTAAATAATAATGTGTATTCTCAAAACTTAAATTCTATTAGTTAGTGAATCACTCCTTTGGGCTCGACCTCTATGTACTACAACAACATAACTGTACATTTGCATGTTTGTGTGGTTGTTAGGAATATGACTTATATATTTAGAGATTAATTGTGCACATAGTTGAAAAAATTCCACAACACATATTCGCTAGTTCATATGCCCATTTTGTTATCCGTCCGGGCTTGGTAGGGCTGTAGAGGATAGTTCACAGTGTTCAGTTGGTGAGGATAGTTTTCAGTAGTCAGTTGGTGAGGAAGACGGAATGAGATTGGAAGTAGGTGCGCAAATTTCAGGCGACGTACGACCATTGCCAAAATTGCCAACATCGGGTATCTTATGTCAGTTTCATCGAAGTGCTTTGCTGACATAAAATATCAGCTTCTGCTCGCCTCAGTCTTCTCGCGTGTTGCTAACTGTAGAAGTCGAAATGACGATATACAAGTATAATGTTTCTTGGTCTACTTGCGTGGCGAGGATTAATGAAGTCGTTAAGTATTCTTTTAGTTGCCTGAAAGCGTCCTCACACCTTTCATCCTACTCAAACAATTTTTACCCCAAAGGCACTTGTTGACTGACCTAGAAAGAAATTGGTAAAGGGCGGCAATGCGACTGGTGAGTCTATGGACTCAGCGAGTGGTACGCGAGGAAGGCAACTCTGAGATCATGGTAATTTGCTTCAGTTGGTCTCAATGCCTCTCTGTGTGAAAAATATAGTCTAGGAATCCCTCCCTCCTTCAAGTGTGTACTTCGTCGGATTGAGCTTCATTTCGTACTAGTTTAGCGTGGCGAAACCGACTTTCAGGTGCTCGTCGTGATCCCGTGCGGCGAGGGGCTTAACAAGCATAGTGTCATTATAGATTTCCATGGTGCGCCCTAAATGATCGGTGTACATTTGGTTCGTGAATTGCTGGTAGTTGACCCGCATACTCTGTTTGAATGGCAACAAGTAGTGGGGTCCACAAATTTATCTAAGAAAACGCCCCGCTTATTTGAAAAACGTTGTCTGCATTCAAGACCTAAAGAGAAAGCCTTTATTTATTCAAGATTTCTTTTTCATGATTCAAGTTTTAAAATATTTGTTGCTATTTATCTTTATCTTTCAATAGATGATATATAATTAATAGAATTTCTATTAAGAACTATTTTTTCTTTTTACATAGATAAAATTGAAGTTACGGAAAAGACATTCTTAATTCTTTACGATCTTGTCTTTGTTTCCATAAGTACATGTAGAAACTCAGTTTTGATGAAGGTTGAGTTAAAAATAGTGTGAAAATATGTTATTTCTTTGTTCTTTTAAATTGTTTATGAGAAATCTCACGTCCATAAAAACATTAAACCGTCTGAATTCTTTGGTCATAAAAGATAATAGACGTGAAAAACTAATATTAAATCATGATGATAAAGGCTTGAAATATGTTCGTCACAATATTCATTTACTGTAAGTTTATATAACCGAAATTGGTTAAAAATGTTTTCTTTTGATATTTTGCCAATAAACGCCAATTTCAAATTATCAAATCAATAATAAATGTATACATAACACTCTTTTATTATAAATTAAGGATTAATATATATTTTAGTTTGGATGTCGAAAAAATATCTAACTGGTAAGCAAATGAAAGTTCATGAAATTTATGTCTTCACCTTCATAAATGCTAACATTTAAGGGGTTCTATTAAAACCGTGAGTACATATATTTTATTTTTTTAGTAATAATAAAAAATAGTTTTGATGAAAAATTTTACCAAAAAACTATTTAATTAACAATATTTTAAAATGAATAAGATCTTTAAAAATTTTATTAATTTTAAGTATGGACAGACAAGACATCTAATTTTAAAAAAATCCCACATATTAAAATAACTGCGAGGTTCGTAATATTGCCGTAATTCACCCAAATTATAACTAGCTTAAAAGGTCGAGTTTCAGTTGTAACTTTTTGAAGGAGACAGTGACATGTTGAAAAGTAAACAAACAAAAGTTCATATGAAGGAAATTGCCTAAAGATAATTTGATTGAGGATTTTTGATTGTTTTTCTTCTTTTTATTTTCTTCTCGGTTGACTTTGACCTTTGAACATCTCATTCTCTCTCTTCCCCCACAATTCTTGGCACCACCATTCTTAAGACTCAGTCTTCTCTCCTTTCCCTCAATGCCCATCATAACCAAACCTACCACTTGATCATGCTTCTCTCCACAAATTCTATAACCATTATAAAATATTCAGTGAGAAAGCAAACGAAGTAATAGAAATTTCGTTGAATCTGACGAGGCAAAAGATATATATTTTTCCTTTTGTCTATTCATTCACACCACACCCCAATTTTAAACGGTACTTCTTCTCTGATTTCTATCCATCGTTATTGTGTTTTCCCCTGTGAAAAGCACTATGTTTTAGCTTCACACGCCATTGTTTTGTTTCTATCTTTGACTTCCTGACAAAGAAGTAGATGATTGTTTAAACAGATACTTATTGCATATATTTCGATAAGAGGCAAAAAAGAGAGAGTTTGGCTTACTATCTTTGTTGGTAATGGGGCTTTGCTGGTCTTCTTCTTCATCTAATTCTCCTCCTCCAACAACAACACCTAGCTCTACTGGTAACATCAGTTCAGGTTCGTCTTCTCAAGTCTCTGTTTTTGTTTGGAGTAATCTACTGAATTTTCCCATCTGGGTTTCTTTTAAACTTGCTTGATACGTTGCGATTCACCTGCTAAAACCAGTTTGATGCATAAAGGTTACACCTTTACATCTCGTTTATGGTTATAACCTTTTGTTAATTGGATTGAGAGTCTTCTGTTGGTGTTATCTCACATGGGTTTTGTATAAAGTTTCATCCTTTGATTAACAGGCTGTGTTCCCCTGGCGTTTAAGGCTTGATTTGTTTTCATATGGTTTTCTAATTGAAGCAGGAGCATTTAAGTCATCAAACAACACGACGACTACGGGAACATCAAGGAGAAGTAACATATCTAGCAACAGTGGTTTCTCTTTTGGAAGTGGTGGAGATGCTTACCCTGAAGGTCAGATACTTCCCATTCCGAATTTGAGGATATTCAGCCTCGCTGAACTTAGAGCAGCCACAAGGAATTTCAAGTCTGAGAATGTTCTTGGTGAGGGAGGATTTGGGAAAGTCTTCAAAGGCTGGCTTGAAGACAAAACCCCTGGGAAACACAGCAGTGGAACTGTGATTGCTGTCAAGAAACTAAACTCCGAAAGCTTCCAAGGATTCGAGGAGTGGCAAGTGAGTAGATTTGCCTTTCGAATACAGTTTTATCTGATATGCAATGAGAAGGAGTTCTGTTTGTTTACTGGATGGATTCTTTGTTGGGATTTTGTGCAGTGTGAGGTCAATTTTCTTGGGAGGGTTTCTCATCCAAACCTCGTGAAGCTGCTTGGATATTGCTTGGAAGGTGAAGACTTGCTTCTCGTGTATGAGTTTATGCAAAAAGGGAGCTTAGAGAATCATCTCTTCCGAAGTAAGAACAGACTCTTTTGCTTAGACACATAACTCATCTCCATGTTTTGATCGGGTGTTTCCTCATTCCGCATAATTTGTAATTGCTTTATTTGCTTTCTATTCCTTCAGAGGGCTCTACTGTTCAGCCGCTCTCTTGGGACATAAGACTTAGGATAGCCATAGGAGCAGCTAAAGGTTTAGCGTTTCTGCACGCTTCAGAGGAACAAGTGATTTATCGAGACTTCAAAGCTTCAAACATTCTGCTTGACGGGGTAAGTAAATACAAACGGCTTATGGATCTGATGTAGCGAAATCATCAAGCATGGAATTACAATTTGTTTGCTATTGATGCAGTCATATAACGCAAAGTTATCGGATTTTGGACTGGCGAAACTAGGCCCTTCTGCGAGTCAATCTCACATCACAACACGGGTTATGGGTACTCATGGTTACGCAGCTCCAGAGTATGTTGCTACAGGTACAACAATGTCTTGTTGTCTTTGTTCTCTTGGTCTCCAACTCCAAACTCTGAACATTTTGGTTGTTTATATAACAGGTCATTTGTATGTAAAGAGTGATAACTACGGGTTCGGCGTTGTTCTGGCCGAGATATTGACTGGTTTACGTGCGCTTGATCCTACACGTCCTACCGGGCAACACAATCTTACCGATTGGATCAAGCCTCATCTATCCGAAAGAAGAAAGCTGAGGAGCATAATAGACCCTCGTCTAGAAGGAAAGTACCCATTCAAATCCGCATTCCGAGTGGCTCAACTCGCTCTAAAATGCCTTGGACCCGAACCAAAGGACCGTCCATCGATGAAAGAAGTGGTGGAAGCGCTAGAACTCATTGAAGCTGCCAATGAGAAACCTTTGGAGCGAAGAACGACTCGAGCTTCCCCATCCGTACGTCACCAACAAGGCCATTATCGCCCACAACATCTCTCTTCGTTTCATCCGAGGCAAACCGCAGCTCGAGCTCACTAGTGTTGTTTTGGAAGACACGACGAGATTCTTTTCTTTTTGTGATTTGATACAGATAATCAGAAACACCCATTCGTATGTATACCACATGAAACCACTAGAGAAGGTCACAAGACAAAGCACATGTTACTCGTACCTAATCATGTGTAGCGTTTATTGATTTGTGTAATACAATAATTTGCTTAAACGGTTAAACCAGATTAAGAAAGGGTTAAGTAAATATATTGGCCATTTTTCATGATTCTGCTGTGAAATATTCAATGAATGTTTTAAAAACCTGAACCAACATCGAACCGGATATATCTTTGGATCACTGACCAGTTAGACTGGATCTATATATATATATATATATAGATATGCGCGTTTCTACTCTTGTCTCTCATCTTAAGATTCTTCGCAAGTTATTGAAAAAATCTCAGCATCAAAAGAACCAAACCACGCTCTAAGGAATGATTGAACCAACAAACTAAGTAAGGAATGAAGTAATATCAAGGGAAATACTACCACAGATTACGGTAAGACCGGCCACCAGACCAAGAGGCATATCAGCGGTGAAAAATGAAAGATTCCCCTTTTATTTCTCTAGATATTCACGATGGCTGCTTTGAACGAGAATAAAGGAAACATTCCTACATTCGAGATTCTCATAATATTACACGAATCTAGGCGATATCTAGAAAAAAAATCTAAGAGAGATTCTACCTTCATCATCCTCGATATACTATAAATACTTATCCTTGTAAACCTTTTAGTATTCATTCACACATTAAAAGACTTGTTCACATGTTCAATACAAAGCTATACTTTTCTAACACTTTTACATTTTTTCCTTGCTTGAATTTCTGCTTTTCCGTAGTGGCACAACGAGCCGACCAAAAATTACCCTAACACTAGTCATAATCAATTTTTTCACTTGAAGTTAGGAGTTCGAAAATTAGGAGTTCTGGCAAATAAGGCATCAATTTTGTAAAAATTCAATTCCTATCATAAATTTATATATATTAAGCTTTTCGAAACTGTTATTATAAACAATGATCGCGCATCAATTTTTTCACTTAACTATTCCAACTATAAGAAACCCTTTGAGGAAAAAAAGGAAACTTGTGAAAATAGTCATCACCATTTTGTAAAATTCTTCAACCAAAGCATTGAACAAGGTTTTTTAACTGGTCCGAACCGCCCAGTTTCCGGTATTATGCCGAATTTTTCTAGATTTTTGGATCAATGCAAATAATAATTTTTCATGAAATCAGAACCACACAAGTCATCAAATCTCGACTTAACCGACTGGTCGGCCTAGTTTGATTAAATAATTGGTTTCAACTATCAAGTGTGGTTAAAAAAGTGATAGTGACTTAAACGACATCGTTCAGAGTTAGTTAGAGTCTTAAGGCTCAATGGACCTTAGGGAGCAAAAAAAATATTGGCGCATATAATTCTGGCGCTTAGTCCCCCAATGCCCTAGGACGAGTCTTTATTATGTTAAATAGATGGTTCATGGAAAAATGAGAGATTTTCTTAGGCGTAGGGTGATAATCGACCATGATAGCCATATATATTGTGCTGATGAGAGATAAAGGTGAGCGAAAGAGTGTCTAGTTTGAAATCAGGGTGTCTAGTTTGAAATCAAGAAAGATCAAGTAGATGTATAGACAAATGTTAAGAAATAGCTTAGAACTTCAGATCCAAGGAACACTTTTATAAAATGAGATAACTTTGTAAAACCTTTCGTAAACCTTGAATAAAAAGAAACCTTTATTTATGAAATAGATCTGATTATAGTGAAAACCTGAATATCCACACATCAAACTTTCACACTGCCTACTTGTGGATCACATTCTCTCTAATCAGATTTAAGAAGCTGGATAATAGTAAAAGATTATTCCAAAACTCAACCAAAAGATGAACAACGTAAAAGAGATGCAATAATGTTTTAAAGAGATAAACAAGAAGATGGTAATTTCGTCTTCTTTTTCTTAAGTAACTTAACGAGGCTTTGAGTCTTCACACACGAGGTACATTTGATTCAACTGGCCCTATCAAATCAGTCTTCTTCAAGCATGCTTCAATACTATGTTTCTCCTCTGCCACATGACTATGTTTCTTCTTACGAAAATGGACTTGGTGAAGTGTATCACTACCATTCCTTTTGGGACGCAACTTATTCTCAAGCTAAAATGAAGGGTACTGTCTGCTCAAGAAAAGTCTTAGCACCCATGAATTTTCATGTTCCAACATGTCCTTCCACTTAATCAAGACTTCTAATTGCCCATCATTTGTGTATCGAGTGTCACACAGCTCTTCTGGTTCCATTATCAGTTTACCTTCATCCTAGAATGATGATGGTAATGGTGTGGTGACGATATCAGTTCTGATTGCTTGCTTGAGTTGCAAAACATGGAAGATCGAGGTGAATTCTTAAGGAAGGAGGCAGCTTGAGTCGGTATGCCACCTTTTCTATGCGTTTCAGTATCTCAAATGGTCCATAAAACTTCGCTGCTAGCTTCAGGTACATACGACAAGCCACATATTGTTGTCTGTAAGGTCGCAACTTCAACCATACTAGCGAACTCATTGTGATTCTATCTCTCGAAGATGTTTATCAGTCGAGTGTTTCATACATTGTTGTGCTCTGCCCAATATTACCTTCAAATCGTGTATCATCAAGTCACGATCTCTCATAATAAGTTCTAAGTCAAAGTTCTTTCTATCTCCATGTTCAAATAGCATTAAAAGGGTAGGATCTCTACCATAAATCACATTGAATGGGATTGTCCTCAAAGATGAATGATAACCCATGTTATACGAGTATTCAGCCCACAATAAGTAATGATGCCATGTCTTCGGGTGACTAGAAGCCAAGCATCGAAGGTGTGTTTCCAAGCATTTATTCACGGCTTCGATTTGATCATCTTTTTGAGGGTGGTTTGTCGTCCTATTTTTATGTTTTGTCAAGGATAGCTTATAACATTCGGTATAAAAAGAGTTGAGGAAGATATTGTCCCGATCCGAGACGATAGATCTTGGATATCCATGGAGCTTAACAGTCTCATTGACAAAGTGGATAACAAGAAATGTGTCATGAAAGGATGTCTCAATCCAGCAAAGTGTCGATACTTAATCAGGCGGTTGACGATAATAAATATCACCTTAAAATCTTGTGAAGTCGACAAACTTTTGATGAAATCCATACTATTGTCTTGCCAAATCTGCGAAATTGGAAGTGGTTGAAGAAGACATGCACGAACCATGGTCAATTATTTATGTTGTTGACAAACCCCACAGCGAGAAACATAATCTTGAATTGTCTTCCTCATATCTTTTAGTACCCATGCATGACCGCCACTCAAAGACTCATGGTGTTCATGAAGGATTAGTGGAATGAATTTGGATGTCAGAAAGCGTTCTTTATACCAAACACGACCATCAATCACCTAAAAAACTATTTTTTAATAATGTCCTTTGTTATGTTATGTTTTAATAGTTGCAGATCACCGTGTAGTATACTTTGGCAAAGACGCCGTGGAGGTGGGAACTTGTCGGCACAGCTAGTTCCAAGCGAGAAGTTGTAGTCGACTGTGGCAGTGGTTGAATCATCTGTGAGAGGCCATATGCGCTTTGTTCCCAATAATTGGTTTATATATGATATCAAACTAAAATTCAAACAGTTTGACGAGCATTTATGATAATCCAAAGATACATCTTTCTGTTCCAAGAGAATCTTTTGACTTTTTTAATCAGTGTGGACCTGAAACGATGACCGATAAAGTCGTGCTTCCACTTTAGTATAACAACTACAATTGCCATTCATAGATAGGATTTGTTTGTTCTCTTGCTGTTAGTCTGTGCCTATAACATACAATATGTTTCTTGGCTTGCATAACACTACTTCTAAGCCATTTCCCGATGCATCCCCTTCGACAACAAAATCTCATGAAACTAGGGTAGCCGAAGTATCGAATCAGAGATCATAGCCTCTTTTAAAGTTTCAAAGGCTTGCTGCACCAAATCAGACCATACAAAACGGTCTTTGCGCAACAATTTAGTCAACGGTTTGGCCAGAATACCGTACCCACGAACGAATCAACGGTAATAACTTGTGAAACCAAGAAAACATCGTAATTTCTTTATAGATTTTGGTGTTTTCCATTGCTACATTGCTTCAGTCTTTGATGGATTCGTAGAAACTCCTGTTGATGAAATTACATGGCCAAGATCATCAATCTTCTGTTGGCCAAAAAAGCACTTCTTGTGATTTGCAAATAATTGTTTCTTGGCAAAGATATCCTAGACAATTCGTAAGTGTTTGACGTCTTCTTCTATAGATGAGCTATAAACCAATACATCATTGAATAATACCAAGACAAATTTCCTCAAGTATGGTCGAAAGATTTTATTTATAAGAGCTTGAAATGTTGCCAGTGTGTTAGATAAACTGAATGACATAACGATAAATTCGTAATGTCCTTCATGTGTTCAAAACGCCGTATTCTCAATATCAGTCTCTTTCATTCGGATTTGGTGATATCTTGATTGCAAATCCAGTTTCGAGAAGAACACAACCCCATGAGGTCCATCACGTAATTGGCTGATCATTGGAAAAGAGTATTTATCCAAATTTTGGCTCTGTTAAGGGCCCTATATTCGACACAAAAATCTCCATGAATGATCGTTCTTCTTGGCCATAA
The DNA here is from genome assembly GCA_900406275.1 of Anastatica hierochuntica. NCBI lineage: Eukaryota > Viridiplantae > Streptophyta > Magnoliopsida > Brassicales > Brassicaceae > Anastatica > Anastatica hierochuntica. Next base: position 2,326 of record OVAN01009700.1, on the reverse strand, counting down.
GTACCGAGCTCGAGAGAGGAATTTTGCTTCGCTGCATAATACCCATTTGCTTCATCTCTGCGACCATGTGTTCCACAACTCCACGTTTTTACCTGTGGATATCTATAAGACCAAATTGAGACCACATTCACTCTTTGTTTTAGGTTAATTGAATGCTCAATTGCTATGTGAGGAGGCAGAGAAGTAGGCTTAGAAAATACTACCCTATATTGGTCCAATAGCTATTTCACAACATGTGGTGTGGTGGGCAGAGGGAGAGGTGTTGTTGTGTGCGTAAGAAGTCCCAAAGGAAAACCGAGAGCTTGACAAACATTCTTAACCGCAAGCGTTTTTAATGACCATTTGGCCAAGTGAATATTTGTATCACCTCTTAACGTAACCTTTTTGCCTTGGTGGTATAATGTTAGTTCATGGGAAGACCAATCAACAACACATTTGCCCAAGGTATGAAGCCATTGAACACTCAATATGACATCAGCTCCCCCCAATTATAACTCAATGAAATTGGATGTGAAGTCCAAACCTTGGACAAAGAAGGTGACTTGTTTACATGTCCCCCTTCTCGAGATTGTCATGCATGTACTCAAACTGATTTGTAACTCTCGATTTATGACCACTCACAATCTTGCTGCTGCGACCACACGATGGGAGATAAAGTTGTGTGTTGCCACATTGTTTAGCATGACAATGATTGGAGTTATTCCCATTCTAAATTATATCTTCGTGGTGTGTAAGGCATCAACACCTAAGAAAGCAAAAAAGAGAAATCTCCATTAGTTGTGATTTTGGATCATGTTCTTCAACTTGTAATAATTCATAAGTGTCAGTGAGAACCTCCATTTGATTATCACTAATCACCGTCTGAATGCAAAGACTTTTCAGGACAAATATTTTGCGGCGACCACTTTTCATCGCATATAAAACAAAGACCTTATCTTTTTTTGTCAAGGAGTTCTGCATCAGTCAAACGGTTTTGGGGTCGATTAAAGGCTTGACAGCTTCCTCCAGCTATTTAATTATTAGATGTGGTTCTAGTGATGTCTTGTTGTGTTCGGGAATTACTTAACAATCTTTGAGATGCCCTGACAATAGAATAACATGTGGAGGAGGTGGTTTGGCAATGATTGTATTTGGACCATAGGGTCTCATCACTTAACACCATGCTCAATCGGCTTGTATCCATTTTCATCACAACCTCTCTGTGTGCTGCGATTCCCACATATCATTTTAGCTTAATGATCTCTTGCATTTCTGGTTTGACTCCATTGAAGAAAATTTTGATCTTATTTTCTTCAGATATTCATGTAACCACAACTGCTAATTCATCAAACTCGTTAATGTAATCTGCCACTGATCCCGTCTATTGGATGCCGAAGAAACGCTTTCCTTATTCTTCTTCCATAGTTTATGTAAATCGTTTCAACATTCGAGAGATAAATTGTTCATAGCTTATGAAGTGATTGTTGTCTTCTTCATTATTAAACCAATTCATTGTTGAACCATCCAAGTTTGTAGCCACCAATCGTAACCTTTCTTCTGACGAGAATTGACTTGCACGAAAGAAACACTTAGCCCCTGATCCCCAACCATAATGACGAGACCCATCAATGATCGACATCTCAAGTTTCCAAAGCCTTTATTCACTCGTCAACAAAAGATCTTATCCTGAGGAACTAATGTTGTTGATATTTCCCAGAGGAATCCCCGTCGCTTGTAGCGATGATGGTTTCGTTGATGTTTCACCCAAATCAATCCATTTACCCTTCTCATGCAGTATGGCGTCCTGTAAATACTGTATGGTGTAAGTGATCTTTGTCATGTTTCTCTCCAGTCGTTGATCCATCACTAACAGACGTCGATATAACGCTGCAGATATTTCCAACATCCGACGGTCAAGCTCCGAACAAGCTTTCTCCAGCTTGTCATAACCATGACGAAGACCCTCTATGTCGGACGATATCTCAACCAGCGGTCCATGAAAAGCCACTGTTGAACTCTAGGAATCCATTGTTGGGGTCAAAAACAGTCCTCTCGAAATTAACGTCCAAGATCGCATCTTTAATCAAACTTACTCAGAAACACGACCAACGTCTGGACTTGTCGTTGTCTAGACTTATCATCGACTAGACTTACCGTCGTCTAGACTGCAAGCCAATTAGGGTCTAGAAGATCTTTCAAAGAAGTCTANTCCGCGAGAAACTAAGGCATCCGAATGCTAAAGTTAGCATCAATGGCTTTCGGACAACTCTCACAAGGCCACACGACAAATCCTTCGGAGCGATACAAAACCACCGAAAGCATCAGAGAACCGCGTCGTTTCGGAGAA
>OVAN01009699.1:0-16628 GCA_900406275.1 Anastatica hierochuntica | reverse complement strand
AGGTAGGCTCGAACACGTGCTGCAACCTGCCTTTCTTCTCAGACGCCTTCCTAGCCCCTTTACCTCCCTTAGAAGAACCAACTGCCATCTTGGTCTCAGGGCCTTCAGAGCTCGCCTTCTGCTTCCGCGTAGCTCTGACCTGAACCGACCCGGAAGCACTAGTGCTCCTGTCCTGTCTCTCTGGGGGCTCAGACCGAATAGGCGCAACCACGATAGCCAGCTCGGTACCCGTTACGACGGGGTCACCCCCGCCGACAACCTTAGAAGTACCCCGCGAATCCCCCTGCAACAAAAAACCTGAGGTCATCGCTGAGGACGAAGGACCTTTAACCGTCGCCTTTCTCTTTCTCGCCACCTCCGCAGAGCCCCCGGGACTGTCTGCTATCTTAGTCCCCTTCTTCGAATCCCTATCTCGGGAAGCTCTGAGAGGTAGAGTCGCAGCCGGCTCTCGCGGCGGACCTTGGCGAGAATTAGTTATCTCCACCGGCGAAGAATCAGAAGACAGACTGGAGGGCTCCGGCGTCGGAGACAGGGTTTAAATCGGAGAAGGAGTAAGAACAGGAGGAGACCTCTCGGAAGATTCGGTTCTCTCACCGTCAGACATTACGAATAGCAATCGGAGAAGAAACGGGTTGATCGAGCGAAGAACGAAATCAAAATAACAAAATAGAGGAAAAGACCTAGAGAGAAATCGCAAGAAAAGAGGAAGAATCGAAGGAGTAAATACCTGTGAAGAATGAAGAAGGAATTATCGCAGAGGTTTAATGAAGAAGAAGAAGAAATTGGAGAAGTTAAGGAAAAGGGAAGTGGGGAACGTGATTGGACGTAACCGTCCCCACACATGACGTGGCCCTCTCTTTAGAAACCGCCCCGGACACGTGTCAAGATCTCAGCGGACGACCCGCCAAGACGCGTTCACGCCGCCGAACTTAGGAAACCGAGCCTGATTGACACGCGTCATAAGACATCGAAGAGACTGTAGGTCATAATAATGTGACCTGCAACTGCCGGTTCCGCTTCCCAAGCAACAGGCGGTAGCCGGGAACATGACCCCGTAGCTTAATCGAGCTTCCCCGAATAAGAAACCCGAAACATTTCAGCCCGAGCGGACCTATTCTCTGGAAATGTGTTAAGCATATTCATCCAACCTTCAGCGAGTTGTCGAACTACATACAGCCCGCTTATCTCCTTCCAGAATGATAAGCGGACCCGGGAGAGGACAATTGTTAGAGGTGGGCTTGACACCCCCCTTCAATGCCATACCTATTTCCAAAAAATTGCTCAAAATTGGCGGCCCATTTAGAAGCCCGGAAAGGCCCACCATAGTTGTCGGGCTACAGCCCGAGGGAGCAGCCCGGAGTTGCTACAAGCGGAGTCGGGATGGTAAGCGTAACCCGAACCAAGTGACGATCGTTCCAAATGAAGAACATCGGGGTGACGGTCCAGAGCACGCGCCGGGCTAGCCTTTCAGCTAGTTTGAAGTAGGCGGCGTTGACCAGGTCTGACACAGACAAGACAGGTCAACCAGCTATAGCCTGCTAACTTGACATCTAGACCGAGTCCCGAGGTAGACTGAGCAAGCTAACGGAGGAAAGTGTAAAGCATGCTACCGGCGTAATAAATACACCCTGCAGCTTGAAGTACCTATTCGGGAAATGGCNGCAAGTTACGAGGCAGCCTACGCCTGGTGGCGGGCTGCCAGCCCGAAGTCACGGGTTTTCTTAGGATTCAAAGGAAATTGGAGGTAAAATTCTATATAAATGGAAGAGCCTTGGCAATGGAAAGGCCAAGGTGAATCATATACAAAAAGTTGATAGAACAAAAACTAAGAAACTCTCTCAAACACTTTGTAAACAAATTCGACAATTGAAATGTCTCTCACCCCGATGAACATCGGGCTACTTCAATAAAAATGGGAATTCCGACTCTTCGGCCACTCTTTGTTTTTGTTTCAATCTCTACAAAGCAAATCTTCTCTCTTTTCTTCCTCTCAATCTCTAGACCGAACAATCTCTCTCTTATTCTCTACCCCGAGCTAAGACCACCTTCTTCAACGGTGCAACCATGCTCCTCTTCCAGCAGCTCCCCAAAGTAGAATCTACCATGTGTTGCCATTAAGATGTGAACTAGTGTCACAAAAACGAATATTCACTAAAGAGTATGTGTCTTGGAAGGCAAGAACATACTTTAACCATCATGAACTCATACCAAGTATAAAAGTTATTTTAGTATCACTACGATTGGATAAAATATTGATGCAAACAACCAAATTTTCTTTTACTCACATGTATGATGCATTCATTAACTTCGTAGACACCACACCCGTGCATTCTATCGTGGTTGCATTGACCAGCATAGCGATACCGTCATTTCTCCTTGGTATAAAAACCATATAATATATGATGTGAGAACAACACATCAAGAGAAAAACAACTACAATTACATGTTTTCTGGTTGCCATTTTATTTCAAATAATCAACTAGTCTAGCAATATATCTCATGAGGTAAATCAACATATTAGCCCCAACCACTCAAAATCAAACTCAAGAAGTAAATGGTGCAAATTTTATCATGGTGAACTCACACTTTTTCACCGAACTGTGTAACCCACTCTTTATTTTCAGAAAAAGGAACTTGGTAATTCCCATTAGTAAGTGCAATATTGTCCTCCACATTCATTTCCAACCACTTTCTATCTTCTGGGGACATAATTCTTCCTTCAACACGCATCTTAGCTTCAAGCCTACACAGAAAGAAAGAACAATATCTTACTTAAACATCTATGTCCATAAAATCATATGGGGACATTAATCGGAATAGTAATCGTACTTGGAACCTGGCATGGGCTCAATGTCAGGAATATCAACAGAGTCAAAACCAATGTACTACATTAACAAACGAAACAAAAAAACCAGTAAAACTTAAAAACACACACACACGCGCGCACACACACACACACACAGAAACATCACCTAACAAGCCCATCTTCAACAATATAAACACCTTTGTCTTGAGCCAAGTCATCCCAAACAGTGCCTTCATACCTTTAGCCAAGAGAGAACAAATACTGAGTTACAACAGTACTGAATCAACATGAAAGTAATCATCACAAAGCTACACAAACAAATGAAGAAAATATATTAAACTTGATTTCTAAAATTTTTTTAAAGTTCTAAAATTTAACCAGCATTGCCAATCTCTTTTTCGAAGGACTCGTTCCAAAATTCAAACTCTCCTTCAACAAGAACAATACGAAACATAGAATTGACAAAGTTTCGAACCCAGACTTCATGAAAAGCCAACCTGCAAGCCTACATAACAACAAGAAAGACACCAACTTTGGTATGATCTAATGGTAGCTAAACCTTTTACCAGATTAATGAACGCATAAAATCCAAACCCAGATCATAAAAAAGCTAAAAGAGGGAAATGGAAAATTACGAGCTTTTGTCATGAAAAATTTAGTTGGCCTATTGAAGAAACTCTTCAATCCTATCAAGCTCCTCAACAACACCTTTAGCATTCTCAATATCGTAGTCATTATCTGGAATCACTAGGTAAGATTTCCTAAAAGGAACATATAAAGGTTGAATCCCAGGATCTCGACCTTCTTTAATTTCTTTTCTCACAATTTTCCAATCCTCTTCGTCAGCCCAAACCGGATCCCAACCGGGTTCGTTATCTCCATTGGACTATCCGCCCAAATCTCCTTGAGATCTTCTTCTTTCCATCTCTATGGGTCTTTAGGGAGATTGAAAAGGTCTTCATAGAATATGTACTTCTCTTCTTCCTCCTCTTACATATGTTTCACGCGCTTGCTTTCGAGGACGCGATTGAATAGGCGGATATTGGTTTCAGGTTTAGCATTGGGGTCAGGAGATATGTCGCTTGGTCGTAAGTAGTTGAAGATGTCTGTGTCGGTTTTTGCTTCGTTCTCGGACTCGGAGATGTAGAAATCATTGTTTGAGGATTGTGAGGATGAGTCATAGCTAGAGCCAGAGCCAATTTCATCTTCAACATTTGGCGATTGTTGGTCGTTAGTCTATTCATCACGTTTTTGTGACTCAGTGAGCTCGGGTGAATCGTCGTTAGCCATGGGAGAGGAAGTGGATGATGTTGAAGAGTGTTTAGCAGATAAGCTCGAGACTGAGAGAGAGAAAGAAAAATGAGGTTTTGGTGTTTTATTGAAAGGCATTTGTGGAAAGATTTGCAGATAATTTCATATCGCTCCCTTTTTTATTTTGATTTTTTCATTTAAGCCTTCAGACTTATAAAAATACTATAATTGTTTTGTATAAAATCTACGGCGTTAAAACATTTGAAGGTTGCAAATAGCATCTAATTGCTCATCATTTGTAACATAATTAAAATTAAAATATAAATGATGTTGTTACTCACTTTGTTGAGTGTTAAAAAAATGTTGGGCGGTAAGATTGTACAGAAGACAACTTTCAACGAAAACAAAAAGCAAAAGCCAAGAGAGATTATAGTGAAGAGCAAGTTTCTTTGAGTTGCAAGTAAAGGAAGTTGAAGAGCAAGAGGAAGAACTAACACATAAACTTAGAGAGTTAGAAGAAGAAAATGAATAATACAAGTAGAGAGTTAGTCGTGTACAAATCATTGTGAACATTAAGCTTCCAATTGCTGATGCATGCGATACTCGAGACATTTTCATCCTTCCGTCTTCACTGTTAAGACTCATACTGGAGGATAACTTGAAATTAATAGGAAGTGGGGGTAGAGATTGGCTTACAATCTTGCGTGTTGAACCTCTGTAAGATTTTTTTTCAAATAATTCTTCTGTGAAAGTCAAATATTCCTATTATTTTTGTCTCCATGAATTTTCATCCTAGAATCTTGTTTGTTGGTCCCAAGTCCTTCATCTTAAACTTCTTAGCCAATTGTGCCTTCAGTTCATTTACACGATCATTGTTGGGGTGTACTATCAACATGTCGTCTACATACAACAATAGAGTAGCGAACTCTCTTTCACAAACCTCTTGAAATATGAACAAGGATCTACATTAAGTCTGTTGTATCCAAGGCTTATAACGAAACAACCGAATCTCTTGTACCAACATCTTGGCGCCTGCTTTGGACTGTACAGAGATTTGGTCAACCTACAAACCAACTTCTCCTTTTCTTTTACTTCAAAACCTTCTAGTTGGAGCATATCAATTTCTTCAATCTTTTTATCTTAAGTAAAGATAACATCCTTGCTGATTATAACTTTGTAGGCAGTGGGATCCCATAGGGATTTCCATCAGCATATCCCAAGAACATGCACTTTCTAGACTTCAGATCTAGTTTTGTAGTTCTTGGGTATTGTACATTACGTACACTAGGCTCCCAATATATGGAGTTATGAATAGTCTACGAAATTTCCAATAGTCTACTGAATTTTCTGTCCATATCTTCATTGACGTTTTTAACTCAATTGCAGTTGATGGCCATCGACTTATCACATATTAGGCGGTGTTGACTGCTTCTGTCTAGAACTTCTTTATGAGCATGCAGTTCTCGTCATTGCTCTTGTTCTTTCTAATAGAGTCTTGCTCATCCGCTTTGCCACTCCATTTTGTTGAGGAGTGTATGATGTAGTGAGCTTCCTTTTGATGCCTTCTTCTCTACAGAAATGGCTCAATTCATCACTGGTGTATTCACCTCAATTGTCTGACCTCAAACACTTGATCTTCTTCTCAGATTCAAGTATCACTTGTGCTTTAGAAACTGAAAACACATCTCCCTTACTCTTGATAGGATACACCTAACATCTCATGGAATAGTCATTTATAAAGGACACAAAGTACTTTGCTCCTCCAAATGATATAACTAGTGCTTGTCACACATCAAAATCAAAAAAATTTAGAACAACTTTACTTCTAAAATTCGATGGGCTAAAGTTCAACTGATGTTGCTTGCTTGTTATACAGTACTCACAAAATGGTAGTGATGCTTTTATGAGACCTGGAAGTAACTTATTCTCTGCACGAATTTTCATGCCTTGTTAAAACATATTCCCAAGTTTCTGATACCATGCTGATGTAGCTTTCTCACTGGTACTGCTTGAAGCAACATATGCTTATGCTTCTGGCAGAGTTTCTTCTTTTAACATGTATAACTATGCAACTATCTTTTCTCCTTTTATAAGCACTAATGTTCCTCTGATTACTTTCAGAGTTCCATTCTCAACTTTAACTTTGCAGCCGAGATCATCAACGGACAATAAATTCTTTTTCAAGACTTCCACATATCGCACCTCATGAATAATACAAACTGTACCATCATACATCTTCATTTTAATGGATCCAGTGCCTACAATCTTAAGTTCATGATCATTGCAAAATTGCCTCCTGAGATTGGTTCATACTGATGGAAACATTCACTTCTAGAGGTCATATGATATGTAGCTCCTAACTCGAACAACCATACATCAACGAACCTTCTTATGTTTTCACTTGAAATTGCTGCTTCACAACATAAAGTTACTCAATTATCTGAAGTACTTGTTGCATTTTTTTGAGGATTGTAATTTTTTAGATCAGAACAATCCTTCTTCAAGTGACCATTCTTGCCACAATGGTAGCATTTAAAAGTCTTCTTACTTCTTGAATTTGTCCACCATGTTTGTAACTCCCACTTGATTCATGCTCCATTGATTTTCCTCTCATCACCGTCAATTCCTATACTTGTGAATTTTCTTTTCTATCTTCTTTACTTTTCAGTCGACTTTTTTCTTCTAGAATCGCAGTCTTCTTTTCCTCGATGCTTTGGATGGTTTATGAGATATCACCGTCATCATATTTATGGTAATTGAAACCTTGGTAGGTGACACCAACCTCCACCCACCTTCCATGTTGTAACTGCCATCTTCAACAATTACGACAACGTCAAAGCCGTCACCGCCAAGCCGTCATGCCGCCATTGTCCATGTGATCTTCAACATAACAACTATAAAGGGATAATGAAAGTAATCATTCTAATTTAAAACACACTTTTTATATGAATTAAATTTGATAAACCTCTTTTGACTCCTTTCATATGATTTTATATTAATCTCTTGTTGTGCAATCAAGACATTATAAAGCATATATTTAAGGTGATGTCAGTGCCATGCTAAGATTTACATAATTTTGGAATGAGCTACAAAAAGTGATTTGTTTTATAAAAAGTAATAAACTTAAAACATATTTTAAAATTTACACAAAGTGATGATAAAAACAAAAGAAAGATATATTAAAACATAATTTTATTATTTTTTAATAAAAATATTTATCAAGTTTATATGATCGAGTTATCAAATCAATTCTCTCGTTGATGTCTTTGATGGATAAAAACAACATTCTTCTTGTTATCTCTTTATCTGTTTTTTGATTTATATTTGTGGACAAGTCAATGACTCTTACTCCCATATATGCAAGATGATCAATGTTATCGATCAACAATCTCGCCCAATTTCCATTTACAGCTTCCAAAAAGCCTAAGTCTGCAATATGTGGATTCACCAGATGCCTTAGAGCTCAGTCTATCCAATGGGCATCAAATAAGTGTGAATTTGAACAAACTTTACGTCACAAAGAATGTTGACCTTCCTCATAGAAAGAAAAATAAAACAATAGAATCCTAACTAGAGCCTCTTTATAGTAATGATAACGTACGAAAATTCAACAAAAATGAGCAAAACTTACTGTAAATTGAGAAACAACGAATAAGCAACGATTCAAACAATTAACATGAAAAAGACTAATATCGGCAGTGAAAGATGAATCCAAGAAATTTATTAAGGGATGAACAATATGTGTTTAGAGGAACCGAAATTAGATATAAAATGCAATCTTCTTACCTTCTTCTACATCCAGCAAATTGATTGCTTCACCACAAATACCGAGAGGTATAACAATAATCATAAAAAAATTTCGGAAAAAAGGGTTGATCAGATTATCAAGATTACCGATCATAGATACGAGAAACATGAGAAGAAATAGAACTAAAATTTTGATTTTTATTGCTGAAAATGTCATTAAACTCATTACATACGATAAAAGGAACAAAACAGAAGCGAAAAGGTCTAAAGAGGAGTTCTGCAGTTTTATGAACAGGTGTTATACGCACAGTTTTCTTAAGTTTACAATATTTTTGTAAAACCTGTCTCATCTTCTTTCGAGAACGGCATGCCACTAACCCTAACTTTCAGCTCAAGCAACTCAACATAACCATAAATAAACCTTTTATTACTCGTAAACCACGTCTAATAATCAATAATTCCAAATAAAACTAATAATCAAACAACCAAGTCTAAATCCGATAAATAAATAAAATATTTGAAAATCTAAAATCAAATGAAATAATTAATCCCAAAACAACACCAGAACCGTCCAGCTTATCCGACTATTCGTCAGTCTCACCTGAAAAGAAAAAGGGAAAAGAGGGGTGAGTGACAGGGGAATCACTCAGCGAGGTGGAGATAGCTGCACGCACAAGTCCACAAACCGGATTCAGCAAAACGGCCTCGAGAGACTAGTCCTAGAAACATGCAGCAACCATGGCACCTAATGCGCCCAAGCATAACAAACAATTGATCCTTGACAGCTTAGGTGACTGTCGGCACCCTCCTTTGAGGTTACTTCCCGCACTCTCTCACGTAGAAGATTTGGAGTACATGGATCCACCATATGTATCTGCTAAACTCCAGACTATACTCCAACGTACAAGAATTATATCGTCTGCCCCCGTTGAGCATGTCTCATACACACCATCACACACAAAGACTTCAGAATACATGGATCCACCGTCTGTACCCGCTAAACCCTAGGCCAAACTCGGACATATAGGAATTCCACCGCCTGCCCCTGCTGAGNCGCCCTATATATATATATATATATATATATATATATATATATATATATATATAACTCAACATTATCAAACATCATGCAAATCAAACAAATATGAATTAATATACTATCATAGTCCTAATTGTTCAAACAAAACAAACAAGACTCCACACATACAAAACTAAACAAACAAGCATGTTCCGGTGCTAATCTAACGAGAGAAGAAGACTAAACCAAGAGTAAGCGATGATTTATGCGGTAGCTCCTCACCTTGGCAAATCAGAAAAAAAAAGAACAATTTCTGAATTTCAAATGCTCAATCAGACTCTAAATCTAAATTCAGGACGTAAAAACATTCAGAATAGCCCCAGAACGAATGAAAACAGACTTAAAACAAAAAAGTGGACCCCACGGATCAAACCAGATCGAATCGGTCAATTGATCAAAGTCAACGTTCATAGGTCAAAGTCAATGTTCACGAGTCAAACTCAACGGTAAAATCTAGTCAATTGGTCAAATCGGCCAACACAGTCAAACTGGTCAACTCGATCTGACACAGTCAGCACCAGTCCGACACGTGGACCAATTAGAATTTGACACGTCAACAAGACAAGCCACATCAGTGACACATCATCGTTGACAAGTCTCGGTCAACGTCCGAGTAGACTCAGTCAACCGAGTTGACTCAGTCAAACGAGTTNCTCACCGACGAGTCACGGAGGTTCGGCGGTGGTCTGACGGTGGGCCGACGATGGTGACGGTGGCTCCGATAGTATCTTCGGCGGCGGCGGCGGCTCCAGCGGTGGGTCTCGACGGCGCGTGAGGTGGCAACCTTAGATCGCTTGAAACTTTAAACGGCGTTCGGAATCTGATTGAGACGTGGTTAGTGGCTATGGCTTCGTTTCGATGATATATATCTGATGGTGACCTCAGATTTGTGATCGGAGCAACGAGCAGAGAGATCGAGGCAAAATAATGCTCGAGAAGAGAGAGAAGGTTGTGACCGAGTAATTTTCCGTGGTGGTTCGCGGTGGCTGATGGGTAGTTCTAGGGTTTCGTGGTGATGAAGTGATTTTGGCAGAGCTTTACTAAGAGTTTCAGTGGTGGAATAATATGAGAGGTGATGACTCTTTAAATAAAGAAACTATGAAGAGAACCTAAAGTTTCTAGAAAAGAAAATTGGGTTTTAGCGGGTCTCTGCAACAATTTTAATATGCCTGACTCATCAAGGTTCTGGGATGTTACAATTTTATTTTATAACAGCTTAATCTTTTAGTAACTTTCATAAATGATACTTATCAGAAATTTATAGCATCAACGGAAATAATTAAAAATAAATATTCACCCATAAGTTAGACTATCCACGTAGGAATACCACCTAAACAAAATTAATATCCAAAACAAAAAAAAATTGTAGAAAATTAAAGAGTAATGTAAGAGAATTATAATTCTCATTATGTGGAAGAAAAACAAAACTTTCAACAATATTTATACGTACATATTACATTTATTTTTTTTCATTTGAGAAGAAAATTACGATATATGGTGAAACTATTTGACATATTATTTTTGTTATGCATAATAACTTTAGTCATTTCTCGAGTCTTCGCGCATTTTTAAACCACACTTTAAATAAAAAGGAAGAGTGTGTATATTTTAATTTCACATAAATAATGGATTTTCTGCAAAAAAAAACCCTACATTGTAACTCTTTTTGTAATTTTACCCTTCATGTGGTAAAATTGGTGATCAACCTACTAAGTGATATTCAAAACGTAATATAGCCTTCTTATATTTCAAATCAGCAACTGATAATCCTAATATCAAAATATAATAGCAATTAAACTCTATTCCAGATTGAAGCTTCAACTCCAATTGACAATTACAAGAAATCTAAGATACTTAATAGCGAAACAGAGGGTTACATTGCATTCTTGACTTGCGATTTCGGCCTATGGAAGGTAAAATTGCAAAAAGAATTACAATAGACAGGTTTTTTTTTGCAGAAAACCCTAAAACAATTACTATAAAACATAGATAAAAATGCATGAAAGCTGAACTTTTACCTAAACCGAGCATCATATTTTTTGAGGAGACAAAAAAATACATTTACCGACGAAGTTGCTCACAAATCTATCTTACCACGAACTGAATGAACTATTTGCCGCTTTCACTGTCGATTTCTAACAAAAATAGCGAACTTTAATTTTTACCAAGAAAAAGCATATTGTGAATACAAATAATCGAATAAAAAAAATATACACTCATGATAATTGACTTACAATTACACTTTTATTAACTTATCATTAAACACTTAATTATCTATCATTAAGCCGAAGCTACAAAAATAGAATTTGAAGGGTTTTTTTTAATAAATAGGATGGACATATGTCCATTTTTATATGATGAGGTAACACTCTCATGGAGAGAATTACCACAAATCATATCTGATTTTTTGAGAAGAAGTTTGCGAAGTTTCGGTTCTCAAAGAATCTCTTAAATAGTTGGGGTTTTCACTAAATTCATCTTTAATTGTATAAATTTACTAGACGAATACTCGCGCTACGTGCATAATTTTATCATCCAAATTTTTTTATTATATTTTCATACATGTTATGGTAAAACGTAGTAGACAAAGTAAGAGGACCCCTATGAAGGAAAAGAACCGGAAATCATTAATTCCCTAGGATTACAAACTATAAATTTCCGCCTTCATAAGATAGGTAGTCATAGGAAAAGCAATACCAGTCATAGTTCTAATTCTTGCAAAGACAAACAAATATTTTTTTTTAGTACCCAATAAGTAAATGAACATAGAACAAAAGTTGAAACTGTAGTGTAAAAACCTTGTGATGACCTACATTTGACTCATTAGGCATGTGAAAGTTGCATCAGCAAACAAATTATACAAGAGAAACACATTTTCTTGAGCATTCTTCTCAACATGTTACAGAGATGCAGTTGTTGTGACATTATCAGTCCGTAGGAAAATTGCAACTACCTTATATAATATTGCAATACGTGGTGTCTTAGGATTTCTTACCTCTGTTTTATTCTTGTTGTTATTAGGAGACTTAATCAGTTCTCAAACCCTTCAAACTTGAATTCGTTCTTAGACATATCACCGCTTTGTTGTTTTTGTTCTTTCACAAATTCTTTCGATGTTGTAAATTATGTATCCAACAAGCTCGAAACACCTCTCTAATTTTTGTTATACATGGTCATTTCCTCTTCCTCAAAATTAACCAGACTTTCTTCCCAAAGTTTACTTACAAATTCCTACAAAGATGGTAGCTCATCATCCTGTTGCGGAGGTTTTTTTATGGTTTTAATCAGTTGAAGGTTTATAGAGAAAAAATGTCAAGACTGTAAAGTCACATGAAAATAATTACACTGCTAGTAACCTCATAACATTTAATTATAAATTATGTAGGTTACTAACGATGTAATTATTTTAGGAAGCCTTTTTTCTATCTAAGAAATAAAGACGAAACAATGTATAACAAGATAGTCAGAGTGGATGAACAATAGGGAGAAAGTAAAAGTGATATTCAAGTTCCCAAGAAACACCATAACACATGGAAAATATAGAAGATAAGGAAGAAGTGGCCGGAAAAAAAGAGAGAGACCTACAAAGACAAATTTATTAGCTTGACCTCCACAACTACCCCTACCGTTGTTTTTGAGTTTATCGGCAGGTTGATCGTCACATCCACACCTCTTGAGGACGACCTCGTCCACCCGACCCACCACCTCATCAACCTGACCCACGATCAAAACCTCCTGAACAACCGAAACCACCAAAACCTCCGATTTGAACCTCCCAGAGAAGATTGAAAATGCATTTGCAAAACCAATATTTATTGTTAGTTTCATCGATCCACAAAAGAAATTTACTTTTACAAAACCCACATATGAAATTTACTTTTACAAAACCGACAAAAGAGTTATTGCAAAAAAACCTTAAATATTCTTTGCCAAAGAAAAGAAGAACGACAAATGACACAAAAGGGGAAAATCCAAATCTGGTCAAAATAAAAGCGAAAAGTTGGTATAAGGTTCGATTATTTACCTTATCAATTGAGAAAGAAAGAGGCTTTAGCTAGAATAATTTAGAAGATGATTGATTTTAGGTCGGATGAGAGCGTTTATTTATTAAGAAAAAGAGGAGGATGATGAAGGAGAATACTTTTTCTAGAGAGAGTCGAGACTAAAGCTTATCAAATATTAAAGAGATAGATGTAGATGGAAGAGGCAAGAAAAGCAAGCATACTTAGATAAAAGCATAAAGATTTCTTCCATCTCTAATAAGATATGACAATAGATATTTTGCTTCTGTACAATATTTTTCCTCAAATTTTTTGATTATAAATATTTGTTACTACAAACACATACAATTTTTTTGTAAGCTCAAACAAATATAATTTGGTAAATTACCTCTAAAAAGTTAATTTATTTTTTAATCTATAATATTATATTTTCAAAAAAATCATATTTAATTTAAATAAGATTTTCAAAAATCCATTCTTATAAGGCATAATTTCCATAATAATTTTCAATCCAATGGTTCTTTGGTATTGAAGTTGGATTACTTGTTGAAGTTTCCATAATAATTTTGCTCGTTTTTAGAATTTCCTCGAACACAAACTCCACAATTTGTTATAGCTTTATTATATGTCTCACCAACCGTCTGGAATTAATAACTACGAGAAAAATATAGATGCCAACATTCACATCGTTTGCAGGATCTCACACAAGCTCTTGTAATCATAAAGGGTACATCATATTCGTGTAGTCACTTTGAACCTATTACAAAAGTAGTTTCATGACAGATATAAAACATATATAAGCTTATTAATATATAAAGTTATATTGATTACTCTAACAGAAAATTGATAATAAATTTTGTCTTATCAACTCTTTCAACGATAACGCATAATCTCGTTCTTTAAATGTTATGAACTATTTCTCGATTATTATGATGTCTAGATGTTATTTCAAACATTCTTAAATGACGGAAATTGATTTGTATGTATAATTATACATATTTCTTAAAGATATTTTATTAAATCTGATGATAACTATATGAATACCTTTCAAATTGATGTAGTTCTTCGCAAATGAGCAAGATATATGTATGAGCAATGTGGTGATCTCTATCATTTAACCATTCATGGTATGATTTACCACTTGCGCAACCTAGGTATCAAAAAAAATCGACAATATGTCGTCATAAGAATATATTGAGTGCTGCTAAAAACCACGAGAATGACGCTTATCATTAGCGTTAGTATAGTTTTTCCTTCCGTATCAAGGTATAATGAGCTAAAATTTGTAATTTCTTCATTCAAAAAGTTCTCAACAGTTGAACCTTCAATACTCGCTTTGTTTTTTCTTTTTTCTTGAGATGGAACATAAATCAAATGGATACATCTATCTGAATTGTATAGGTCCATCAAGGTCTGTTTCCATAGGAAAGTGAATTGTCAAGTGCTCCATTATATCAAAGAAAGACAGTGGGAATATCTTTTCGAGATTGCAAACGACCAACTTCTCTGATGGCCAAACTTCTAGAGCATAAATCACGGAAAAAGAGCCCAACATCTGAGAAAATAACATTTAGTAAGAGAAATTAAGTATGCAACTAGCTTTATCTAAACAATGAAGTTACCTGAAATTGCTTCGTGGACAGTGGTGGCAAGGAGCTCTGAAAATGCAAATGGGAATAGTCGTTGCATAATAGCATGATAATCATGACCTTTTAAACCATAAACTTTATACTTGTTGGTGTTGATGCACCAACTTATGTTAGATACACATCCAACATGAAATTTTACTTCATTTTTTAGCCGATTGAGAAATGATGTCCTACTTGCTGTAGACAACCTAAATATTGGAATTAGAACTCTTCCCATGTATGACAGATATAAATCCTTTCGATTACAATATAACACTAGATCTTTTCTAGAGTTTATTGTATCTTTTGTTTTGCCTAGAACATTTAACAAAGTGTTAATGATATTATCGACGAAATTTTTTTCGATATGCATAACATCTACATTTTGTCGAAACAGATGCGTACTCCTGTATGGCAGCTCCAAGAAAATATTATGTTTGGGCCAATTATGGATAACACCATAAGCCTCGATATCTTGGTGAATATGACCATTTCCACCACCATCATTTGATTTTTTCAATCCATATATATGCTCCAACTGATGATTCAATATCTCTTCTCCTGAGACATTTTCGTGTGAATTTTTCTTCACGGTATTACCTTTCAGAAATGATCTTGAACTTTTTTGGAAGACATGATTGGGTGGCAAAAATCTTCGATGACAGTCAAACCAACTTGTTTTCCGACCGTGGTTCAGTTGGAATGCATCAGGTTTATTCATACAATATGAACATGCTAGCCTTCCATGAGTGGTCCATCCAGAAAACATTGTGTACGCTGGAAAATCGCTTATAGTCCACATCAGCACTACATGTAGATTAAAATTCTTCTTAATTGATACATGTATACTTTGATTCCAATTGAGAAAAACTCTTGCAATTCTTCAATCAATGGTTGTAAAAGTACATCCAAACTTCTTTTTGGATGGTTTTGACCTGGAACTAATATGGTGAGAAATAAGAATTCTCTTTTCATGCACATATATGGCGCCAGGTTATAAAATGTAAGAATTACGGGCCACAATGAATAACTACCACCAAACATTTCAAATAGGCCGAATCTACCTGTAGCCCAAGGTAAACATTTTTGCTTTTTTCAGCAAAATCGAGACATAGTTGCTAAAATATTTCCACGCTTACCATATGAGGATGTTTCATCTTTCCATTTTGATTAGATGTATGTTCTATGCACCACCTTATTTGTGCTGTTGTATTTTCTGATAGACAGTCTCTTCAATCGACCTGTTACAGGTAGCTAAAAATATTTTTGAATGGAATAGACTTTCTACGTACCACCACTTCGAAATATATATCCAGGCTTGTACTTTGGTTGTTCACAAAACTTGCAAATCAACATACAATTATTTAGACATTCATCTACTTTGTAGAAAGGCATGATTACTGTGTGCATCGCCTTTTCTATTTCAGTGTAGGATTGAGGAGAAAATTACCTACATGAAGGTTTTGGTGAAATGCACGAGAGATATCATTAACACAATATTAAATGATATTTTGATTTGTTTTAATGTTCATCACATCAGCAGATAACAAAAACTTTGATAAGCCTTCAACGCAACCGTCATAAAAAGGTTCATTTGTTTCGTTTAGATAGTCAAAAAAACCGTGTAGTTTCAGGATTGTGGGTTTCCTCAGTATTCTCATCAAAGTGTGCGTAATATGGTGCATTACTTCTATTGTCATGCACACTAAATAAATATATAATTAATTATTTTTATTTTTATAAATTATATAGTTATATTAATAAATCTATATAATTCACATCAATTAACTATTTAAACTATTTTCTTTTTGGCTAGGATTAATTAAATAATATAATTATAAGAATTGCCAATAAATAATTTAATATAAAGAATGAATACTTAATTAACAATTTTTTTTTGAAATTTTAGCATCAATTATTATAATCGTACCAAATATTAACATATTTGCAATTAATATCAATTACAAAGTTTATAAGAAATTAAAAAGGAAACTAACAAAATTTTCATATAATTTTAGCTTTGTGTATTTTTTATATTAAATTTATATAATTTCTCTACTAAGATATTAATTTGTTTAGTATTATCAACAATTAAAAATGATATATATATATATATA
>OVAN01009698.1:0-16629 GCA_900406275.1 Anastatica hierochuntica | reverse complement strand
TGATTATATAAGTATTTAAATGTTAAAATATGAAACAAAATATAAATATTTAAATTTTAAAGGGTTTACGTTCTTTTGGATACATTTTTTCTGGGTAAAGGATCGGGTCAAGTAACAAGTCGGGTATTCATATTTTTAGAAGGTACCCGTTTTTTCGGGTACCCGTTTTTTTGCAAGTCGGGTACGGGTACTAAAAATCTATTACTCGTAAGAGTCGGGTCGGATAGCGAGTACACCAAAAATCAAGGGTATCCGATCCGTGCCTACCCCTAATTACATCTAATCCTTCGTTGGTTGTTTGGTTTTAACGATGAAACAGACTCATTCGATGAGAAGCGAGATACAATTCAGTCAACAATCTTTAGTCATTCATCTAAGGATTTAAGAAAATTATCAAAAGACTATCTTTTAAATATGACCTGAATGAAATATGTATATATATGTAGTGGTTGGTCTAAATTATTATTATGCGATAAAAAAAGATGACTGTGCATGCATAATGCATTAGATACCATGTGTTCCTTTAGTGTGAAGCATAGTTTTGACTAGTGACCACCATGTTCAATGGCATCAACCCCATTGCCAAACATTGTCGCATAATTAATCATATCAAGTTATATAGTTTTTCTTTTAGTAAAATGTTAAATTTTATTACCCAATTTTTTGTTTTTAACAAATATACATAGACAATTAATAGCAGAGGAATCAAAAGAATTAAACAGAAATTTAAACAAAGAGAACAACAAGAAACAAGATCGTAAAGACGTTTGCATGGAATCGATTGTATATAGTTACGTACATATTCTTTACGAGTTTCTGTTAAAAGGGAAAAAATAATTAAACTTATGGGAAGCAAAATTATTAAAATATTAAATCAACAATATATATTAGTTTTCTTTTTAATTTATAATAGAAGAGCGATAATTTCGGGTGGAATAAAGACAAGTGCAACCAAAGATTAGTTGTCTTTATCCAAAAGAAAACCAATATTAGTAGTACTAATTATTAAAATTAACGAATCATCGCACAAAAACACATGGTTTACAAATTCTCTTAACACATGATGACAAAATTGATGTAATTGAAACTATTTAATTTCTTTTTTTATTATAGGCATATTATCCAAAAAAAAGACAAAACGAAATTAATTGATACCGTTAAGCAGTCGCTTCCCCACGTGACGTAAGATACGATCAAACCAAAACAATTCTATAAACCCAACTAATACGCCGCCGTTTTAGGTATGACTTGACTTAACCACGGTTAATTAATTCACACATTGGTTTATCACCGGTTTGATTATTTTTTCCCCGGTTAACCCTCGTCACTGCTCTATCGCTTAGAGAGAGAGAGAGGGACCAGATCTGTGAAGTTGAGATCTTTCTTTTTCACTTTCTTCGTTGTCTTTCTCTGTCTACACGCTTGTTGCTTTGTGTTGTGTGTGTATGTGTGTGCGTGCACTTTCTCTCTCTACAGTGTTTCTTCCTCCTCCTCACAAGCTTATTTCTTTCGAATCTTTAGCTCAGAGAAAGTCATTTTCTTGATTCAAACTTCATCCTGTTTGTATACTTTTCTGGGTTCTAAAATTTGCTTTCTATTCCTGGGCATTGATCTTGTGAGAAATAGATTTGAAGCTAAAGAAACCATTTTTTCTTCTTCTATAGATTCTGTGATTCCAAAAAAGGGTAAAAAATGGTGGTGAAGATGATGAAATGGCGACCATGGCCGCCGCTAGTTACGAGGAAATACGAAGTGAAGCTTGTGGTGAGGAAGGTGGAAGGTTGGGATCTGGTGCGGGAGGGTTCACCGGAGAAGGAGAAATTGACGGTGGAGGTTCGTTGGAAAGGACCTAAAGCGACATTGGGATCTCTTAGAAGGACGGTGAAGAGGAGTTTCACAAAGGAAGCTGTGGGAGGAAGCGACGTCGTTTCATGGGAAGATGAAGAGTTTCAAAGCTTATGCTCTCTTACTTCTTACAAAGACAACTTGTTTTATCCTTGGGAGATTGCTTTCTCTGTTTTCACCAATGTAAGTACTGTGAAGAAACTCAACTTGTGGATGATTAGTATCTAAGATTTGAAAATCTTCAGGGTGTCTAGATTTAGATGTGATCAAAGGAAGAGGCTTTTTAGTTTATTTATTGATATATCTCCAAGATCTTGGTACCCATTAATGTATTTAACCTTATTCTCTGTTTGATTCATCTCATTGTAAGACTTGAAACCATTTTAGGAGTTATAGATTCTTGGTTTAGTTTGTTGTGTTAGTGTTTCTGATTTTGTTTCCAACAAGTTATGTTTCTGATTTTGATTCCAGGGGATGAAGCAAGGCCAGAAGAATAAAGCTTCTGTTGTTGTTGGAACAGCATTTTTGAACCTTGCTGAATACGCCCGTGTGACTGATCAAAAAGAATTCGAATTAAGCATTCCTCTCGCCCTCTCTGCTTGTGCTTCCTCCGAGCCCCATCCGTTGCTCTTTGTACGGTTATTTTTCTCTTCATTACTTCTATACTTTATTGGCTTTAGGATTTTGACCTTAGAAAATTCTCTTGTTGTTTAGGTATCATTGAGCCTGCTTGAGCTTAGAACCACTCCAGAAACCTCGGATTCTGTGGCAGAAACCGCGGTGGTGCCTGTCCCGTCTCCATCGCTGCAACAGCCTATTGAACCTCAGTCAGTCGAGAAGGAAGATGTTTCTGCAATTAAAGCTGGTCTCAGGAAAGTCAAGATTTTTACAGAGTTTGTTTCTACAAGGAAAGCCAAGAAGGCTTGCCGAGAAGAAGAAGAAGGAAGGTTCTCAAGCTTTGAATCATCAGAGTCGCTTGAAGATTTCGAGACAGATTTTGATGAAGGAAGAGAAGATTTGATGAGTGTGAGAAAATCTTTCTCTTATGGACCTTTGTCTTATGCAAATGGTGTGGGAAGTTCGTTGAACTGTGTCACAAAAGTTAGCGATGAAGACGAAGATTGGATTTATTATAGCCACAGGAAGTCCGACGTAGGAAGAGGTTGCTCAGACGTTGAAGATTCAGCTGCAGGTTTGGTATATGAGGCGTCACTCCTTCCACGGCGTAGCATATTGCCTTGGAGGAAGCGGAAATTGAGCTTTCGGCCGTTGAAATCCAAAGGAGAGCCTTTGTTAAAGAAGGATAATGGAGAAGAAGGTGGAGATGACATCGACTATGATCGGAGGCAACTTAGCTCAGATGAAGGTCATCCTCCTTTTGGGGTAAGATCTTGTTACCGGTGTCTAGTTGGCATTTCGTACGGGTTTTACAGTTTTTTCGGTTTGTGAAATGTTGAAACCTTAGGAAGATTGAATATCATTCAGAAGTTAGATACAGTTTCGGTTTGGTTCTGAGGAAGATCGGATTGGACACCTTTCGATCTTACAGTTTGCATAGGCTCAAGTTCATATCTGTGTTTCAAGTTCTCAAATTCTGCATATGTTTGTTACTTGCAGATGAGCAAAACAGAAGAAGATTCATCACCTAATACGCGATCTTCTTTCTCTGAATTTGGAGATGACAGCTTTGCGATTGGAAGTTGGGAGGAGAAAGAAGTGATTAGCCGAGATGGACATATGAAGCTTCAGACAAATGTATTTCTTGCTTCAATTGATCAGAGAAGCGAGCGGGCAGCTGGTGAGAGCGCCTGCACAGCTTTGGTAGCGGTGATTGCAGATTGGTTTCAGAAGAATGGTAATCTCATGCCGATTAAGTCTCAGTTTGACAGTCTGATCAGAGAAGGTTCTTTAGAGTGGAGAAACCTCTGCGAAAACGGAACATATATGCAGAAATTCCCCGACAAGCATTTCGATCTTGACACCGTGCTGCAAGCAAAGATCCGTTCTCTAACCGTTATCCCTGGGAAATCCTTCATCGGATTTTTCCATCCTGACGGAATGGTCAATGAGGGAAGATTTGAGTTTCTGCAAGGTGCAATGTCTTTTGATAGTATCTGGGATGAGATTATTAGACTTGAGGAAAGCTCGGCGAATGCTGATAATGACCATGATAACTCGCCACCGCGAGTTTACATTGTTAGTTGGAATGATCACTTCTTTGTCCTTAAAGTTGAAAACAAAGCTTACTATATTATTGACACACTTGGAGAAAGGCTGTATGAGGGTTGTGACCAAGCTTACATTTTGAAATTCGACGACAAAACCGTCATCCGCAAGATTCTTCAAACAGAGGGATCAGAATCCGAACCTGAATCAGAGATTGTGTGCAGAGGGAAAGAGTCATGTAAAGAGTACATTAAGAACTTCTTGGCGGCCATACCAATAAGGGAACTGCAAGAGGATATTAAGAAAGGATTAGCCTCGACTGCGCCTGTTCATCACCGCTTACAGATCGAGTTTCATTACACGAAGATGACTACTAACGCGGAAATCGCGGTATGAAAATAGTTAGGCAGAGAGATGTTAACGTTTTTGTTGAGGTTCTTGTAAGTTTTGTAGAACTCCTTAGCTCTTTAACTACCATGTGAATGTGATCTAGAGTTACCAAAATCCCAAATCTTTCAGACAAGAAAAGATACAAGCCACTCTTGGTTTTATTCCGACATTGTTGTTGTTTTTAACCATAGCAAGAACAATACATCAAAATGCAGAAACTAGAATCAATCAAGCACAATCTTACATCAATCCATTTTCAACATTCACTGCTGCAATTGATAGTAGACATTGAAAATAAGCCAGCCTTCAATAGCTGCAGCTTCAAGACGGTCATTAGACTCGGCTTCAAGCCACTTAGATTGAATCGAATCAAGCCGACTCATGTCATACCAAAGAATCTTGTGAGCTAATTCTCTGGTTCCAAGGAACTCATCTATTGGAGTTCCTCGGGCTTTAGCCGCTAATTTACCAATCTCCAAATAGCTTCGGATCACAATGCCATGATTCTCCTTAAGCAAAACGAGGTCTTCTTGGATCTGAACACCGACAAATGTGACGAATTTGGAAGCAAAGAAACGGTAAAGATCCTTGACATTGTCATTGAACGGGTTCGGAAGGCGAAGGAAGAGACATAAGTTCTTAGTGCTTAGCTTCACTGAGCTTAGACGCCATTCGGATTTTGGCTTAACTGATTCAACATCCCAATAGAGATCAAAGACAATAGATCTGTTACTGTTCCAGATGGAATCTTCAAGGATACGAGAAAGGTAAGGAGAGATATCAGTTGATGATACAACATCAATGGCTTTGGTCTGAACCCAAGAACCATCAACCATTGTAAACCCTGGTCCATCAAAGGAGGCCATGTAGTCTGCGTATGAAGATCCCTTTAGTGAACAATCATAAACAAAGTTCCAATGTAATAGCAGCAATCGAAAGGCGAGACCTTTACAAAGTATTGATTTCAGAGAGAGGAAAACTCCATAGATAAAGTTTCTTTAGATTGGAATAGAGTTTTTGTTGATTTGGATTTAGAGATTTCAGATAGCAGATGAGAAATAACTCATAAACTGAAACACAAAACACAGAAAGAAGAAGACAAACGTACCTTGAGAGTTTATGCAAGAAGGGTTCTGTAGTAAACGGAGAGAGAGAGAGACTGTTTCTTGGCTTCCGTCGGAAGAGAGAGAGAGAGAGAGAGCGAGAGAGAGAGAGAGAGCGTGTATAGAAGAAGACAACCATAGAGACGACACGTGTCTTTAAGAGAAATTACCCAAGTGAAGAAAAATGGCTGCTTAGTGGGCTAGCTATCAAAAGATTTTTCGTTGATGGGTCATTGTAATTGTGAATTACCCAAATGTTTTGCCTAAAATTGTGCAAATACAAAGCCCACAAGGAAGAGATATAACCACTGCAATCAGTTTCTCGGTTCGGTTATTTCGTTTCTCAAAATTTTGGAACCATATTGAAATCGAAAATCGCGGTTCATGTTCGTTTGGATTCGATTCTGAATGAAAAAGTAACCATTTAGGTTAAATTTTTTAGATATTTTCAAATATCATTTGATATGTTTTAAATATTTTTGGTTCTTCTCGATTATCCAAAATATTTCGATTGGTTCGATTCTAGTTAGTTTTTAAAAATTAATATTGTTCGGAATATTTCTAAAAATTTTCGATTTTGATTATCAGTTCGGTTTTCCGATTTCGTTTAATTTGCTCTCTGCGCAATTCATTTTAACTCTACTGGATTTAGTGTGTTGAATTGTTTCGTTTTTCTTGAATTCGTTAATAGCTTTATGGTAAAAGTATTGCAAAATGACTTGTGGAATAAATTAACAAATTTGAGTTTCATTTTCTTTCGAAAAGGATATCATAAATGGTCCAACATGAGAACAAGATTGTGAATTCTCACAGAAGGCCAGAAGGCTAGCATTTAGTCGCCACACCTCAAGCGACCAACATAAACTTGAAGGCAAGTGACCAGAGTTATTCTCAAATCACTGAGTGAGAAGGTGATATTGGGGATGAGACAGACGAAACGGTTTATCTCACCATGTTCAAGAGGCGACGACTAATCAAACCGTCACAGAAATATCAAGAAACAGGGTGGATTGCAGTACGAGGGAAAGGAAATCGCGGTCGTCGTGGTCGTAGAGCCAATCACTAAGTACAACAAGCTCATTTGCAATTGGTACACTAATTTCACTACCTAATATCGTTTCCTGGGTATAGAAGTTCTTACATGAAACATGTATTGTGGCTTTATCAAACTATATGGTTCTAAACAACCATATCTTGTGACGTTTACTTATTTAAATTGAATACCTTTTAACAAAATAAAAATTTGTGAATTCTCAGAGGTTTTGGTAAACAAATTTGGTAAAGATAAAAAGGGAGCATTTTCTTTTATACAAAGCAAACTGAGTGATTCCAATGAGCGAAATCAACTCTAAATGTCGGCCACGGACGATCCAATTCCAATGTCAAATGCGAATCCGATGCATGTTAACTCCTTCTTATGCTCATCAACCATCTTCATTTTAAGTGAGTATGAACCCTATGACAAATTAAAAAAAGGATTAGATTAGTCTTATATACAGAAACCGAAAATCATCCCATTTTCGCATTATAACTCTATGACTAATGATCATAATCAGCAATTTTCACAACTCTTTCCTATTGTATCAGACTATTTTAAGTATTTGACTTAACCAAAATTTGATTAGACTAGGCCATTTGTTTTGATTTCTATAAGATACCAACAAAATTCAAATACGCTTAATGCACCAACATGTCATATTAATCAGCAGAAAAAAACCCGCATAGATCGAAGAAGAAAAGCTCAATAAACTTACAGGAGGAGTATATATAGGTAGAACTTGCCAATGCGAAACCACGAAATCTCCAATTGCTACGGGACAAGTAGTCTCATCACAAAGATCATGTGTCTCAGAATGAATATGCCATCCAAAGTATGAAACTTCAATTACCAACTTCCCGCCCGAAATTGCATTGTCTTTCGTATATAATAACCATAAAAACAAAATTCATCATAACAAAAGAGATTCCATTTAAACATTTCTACTTCTTGAGGAACAACTTAGAATCAAGAACAAGGACAATAAACAATAAAACATAACAAGTTGTAAAAACATTGAAACCAACTATGCAACATACACAGGCCCGGCCCTGGCAATAAGCTATACAAGCAACTGCTTCCGGCCCCATTATTATAAATAAAAAATCAGCCACTTTTTTTTTGTAAAAGTTTCTATTAGTTCATGGGGTAAGTGGGTATGGTCTTTTAAATTTGAGGTAAATTTTAAAGGCTTCTCAAGGCCGGGTCTGAACATACATCAAAAGAATCAAGAAACCAAAGATCTAATGAATGTGTAAACAAGATGTTATATCAAGAAATCACAAGAAAGTGATTGTACCTGTGTTAGCAGAAAAGCTGAAAGTTGTTGGTACGTTTCTAGTAATAGGATCAGGTGATATATCAACTCTTTGGATCTTTACTTCATACTCTTTGTTATTAGCTGCAAAGATCAAATCAAAAATCATCTTTTGAGAAAATCGAATTTCAACGCAAGTAAGGATCAAAGTCAAAATCAACAAGAACTGGATCCTACTGGTGATCCACAATCTTAAAAAAGACAATAACAATTCGGAATCGAGAATCAAAGACGAAACATACAGCAGTAGTGGACATCGGTGGCTACGACAATGGTTGAGACGAAGAGAAAATAAGAGATAGCGAGAGAAAATCTCGAAACTTTCGACATGATCGATTTTGATTCTCGGAGTCAAAAAGCTGCAAAAGAAGAGTTTTCAGATGATGATTGAGGAAGAGGAGGAGGACGAAGAAGGAAGAAGACTAAACGAGCAAGAGACAGAACAGGGATTCTCTAAATTCACAAGGAATGTCGGAATGATCTAAACCGTTCATTTATGTATCTGAAAATAGACGGTTTAGATTTTTGTAGATAATCTATACGGTGTGGTTTAACTACATCGGATAATTTTGTTTTAATTAACAATTTCGTTAGAAGTTAGCACGAAAAATCAGTCGGGTTTTTGATAATACAGCACACAAATTGATAATTTTGTCAAACTTAAAATTTCGATTTTCAAACGATTCTTCTCTTATCCAACACGAAATCTAATCTAAAAACAAGATATTTTCTTTTTCCTCTAAATAAAATTTGATTTTAAATAATTCCTCCGTTTCACTAATAGTTTATCTTATTATTTGACACGACATGTAATTCTACAAATTTTTTTATAAATTATTTGGCTCTTGAAAATTATTTTCCTCAAGATATAAATTTTTTTATTTTAAAAAATATATTTTTAACTTTTTCTTATTTGATATCATTAAAATTTTACGTTTTAAAGTTAAAATCTATGCAACTATAACCCATAGATTAAAATTGTAAATTAAAACCATTATTAATTATTGAAAAATTACAGACTACAACCAATATCATCCAAATTAATCTAAAATTTTCGTGAAACGACGTTCTTAATTAAATATTATAATTTTATCATGTTTGCATGCTTAACCATTAATATCGAATGTTTTAACATAAATAAAATCATTTAACATTCGATTTTCAATGTTTAATAGAAACAAAAAATTTACTTATTTATAATAAATAGAAAATTTGCTTACAGGAAATTGGAAATCTTATTATATAAAGTGGAACGCGTTCGACGGGAATTTGACACGTGTCAATAATCCAATCGATTAATTATACACTAGCTAATCGGTCTGCACCCTGTGCGGACATGAAAAGTTTCTGAGGTTCAGAATGGTAATAGCGGGATATATAGTGCGTGATATATAGTGCGGGATGGAAAATATAGATGGCGCAGGACGGTTTGAGAGCGGTTTATATGTAAAAGATGTACAGTGCGAGTAGGTATGTTTTGTGCAAAATAAATAGTGCGAGATTATATTTAAATGGTAATAATCACACATGCGATACAAAATAAAAAAAATACTAATTATCGCTTATTTTAACATTTAAAAGTTTTGAAATAAATTTCTTCTTTTTTGGATAAAATACGTAAATTTCAAAGAGAGTTATTTGATTAGTTATTTAATATAAATTTGGAATAAATAAAAAGATAATAATAATAAACCACGACAAAATGGGTGCATACCAAACGCACTATGTGGTTTATAGCAGAAACTATTTTTCACATTTTTTACTTTTATATTTTTATAAAATACCGACGACAAAAATTGTCTTGAGTGGTGATATATTTAACAAACTTCACTGTTCCGCTATTGAAATACGTTCAATACTCATAATAGTCTGAATATGAGATAAAAATGAACAAAATCATTATGGAAGAAAGACATCAACAATATTAGTAACCATTGCCATAACAAAGAAAGTAATTTGATTTGGTTAGTGTAGTTATTTATTTTTCGGTGTAAGAAGTATATGAACATGAGATGTTTATATATAGTATCTCGGTGGAATTTTTTGACTATTATTTATCTAAAAAAAATATCCATAAATTTAAACAAAAGTATAAACTATATGAAAAGTATAAAGTTATTTAATTTAATGGATCATTTTTTATTAATCTAGACTTGTATATCAAGTTTAACAAAATTTTAAGTATACATTTTTATGAAAAAATCAAATTTTCATTAAATGTATACTTTAATACACGTATTAAAAACTTTTGTATCTGGTTAGCTGAAAAAAAAATTGCGATCTAATTAAATTATTGTGTTTCCTAATTTGCTAAACATCACAGCATTTGAAGAAGTAAGTATTAAATATCATTTTCAATAATTTAGGTGGTTATTAATTTTAATAAAAAAATAGTTAAATACTGATACGTGGTTTCCATTTTAATAATTGATAGGTAAATATACGAAATCAATATATATTTATTGTTAGGTAATATTGTTTAAAATATGGTCATTAATGATTGGTGGTTTCCATTTATTTTTATTTTTTAAATTTTGGTAGGTGATACAAATAAGGCTTGTAAGTTAATGTAAATTTCCATATATATAACTTTTAATATGAAATTTATTTTGATTTTCGTTTCAAATAGGGTAATTATTGTGGAATGTTTTTTTAAAAAGAAGATAAATACTGAAAAGTGGTTACCATTTTAATACTTTTTATGTATTTATACGGAAGATATCATTATTGATAATATACATTGTTTTAAATATGGTAATTATTGATTGGTTGTTTCCATTTAAATTTTTTATCATAAAAATTGATAAGTGATATAAATTTTTATTTTATATTCTTTTTAGATTGTAATTTTTTTTATTGCCGTTTTAAATAGGATAATTATTGAGGTGATTTTTTTTAAAAAAATAATGTAATTATTGAGTGAAGAGAATAAAATGTTCTTTCTAACTCCAAAATCAACGGGATGAGAAAAAAACTCCAAAATCATTGAAGCAATTTCATATTCGGATCTTTTTGAAATGTTTTTTATAACCGTCGTCGTAACGGAAACGAAGGTTATCGACAGCTCTCATTGACATAAGTGTTTAGTAGTGTACTAAGGGCACCAAGAAACTAATTAAGGTTTAAACAATTCGACGTTTAGTTAATTGAGGTGAAGTGCTTCCCACGGTAAAAATGAAATAATTAGAGTTATCTTTTGGGTGTAAAGGAAAATTAAGAAATGAGAGAAATATAAAATGTCAAAACATTTATATAGAGATGAGTGTGGCGGCGGTTGTGGTGGCTAAGGTTTCAGAGGATGTGGTGGTTTATCCTAAAGGAGCAAGTGTGGATGGAAAATGATGATAATATAATAATATTTAGTTAAATCGGTTTTATTTTTTTTACTGCTTCTCTTTATTGAATTTGATTTTTTTTCTCTTGACGAATTCTATTTTCTTATTCGTATTGAATTTTTTTTTCTTCAATTATGTCTAAAAAAAGACATTACTAAGATTTATCGACAAGGATTAGAGTTGTTTAACATAAAAGCTTAGCTTGCCGAAAAAAAAACACATAAAAGCTTAGCTTATATCCACTTAACTAATTAAAACGTTAAAAGCATAAACCAAAGACACAATAAGGTTAATCTTCTTCAACCCAAAAGATCAATGGTGAATCAAATACATAGAGAGAGAGGGAGAAGCATCTAGCGGTTTCGTTTGCGTTTGAGGTTATTTAGAAGATCTGGTTCGTCATGTACTCAATCACTTCTTTCAGTGTGGCTTTTCTCTTCTCTTTGAAGTTCCAAAGTGCTGGTACCGCGTACCGACCGCTTGGATTAAACTCATTCAGCTCCTCCAGTGCTGTCTTAACCGCGTTCTTCACTTCTTCATCCCACTCTTCTTTCAGGTTCTTAAGTTTCTCATCTTCATCATCCACCACTTCCTGCAATCCACACAACAACAAATGAGATGAAGATCCATTCATATACAATGGTTGTATGTGAGAGACATAACACAAACCTTCATTTTGTCTCTAGTCCCGACGCGTTTGAATGGCTGCCACTCTTGATCCTTGAGGGCTTCCTGCCATTTTGAGCAAAGCATGGCATGCTGCACATCCGCTTCCTCACCTTTGAACCTCTGCTTGCATGCTTCCATCCATACAATCATGATATTTTATTAGTTTACTCATTTGTTTTGAAAAAGAAGAAGTAGATGCATAACTTTGTCATTGACACACAAAACTTACATTATCGTGTCGCGGACCACTCATTCCATCATTTACATGAAGAAATAATTTCGAATCGAGCCTACTTACAATAGAGAAACCAAAACTTGTAATCTCGTATTAGTAACAAGAAAAAAGCTATATCGATACAAAAGATAATAATGTATAACATATTAGCTTATAAAATAACCTCATTTTATGTTCAACGTTCAAAATATCGACTGCCTACACCACTATATATATGGGTCCAAATCTTCTCTTTCAAGTCTTAATTATTAATAACATTATATATGACTTTTCTTTTTAATATAATACCAAGTCTAAACATATATTCAGAAATTAATACAAATTATATTTACTTTCTATAAATAATTGAGAGTGTAATTTCACGATATAAATGACTTGATCTTTGTAATTATTTTTTTTGAGACTATTAAGAAAGATTGCCATATTATTAATTTACGTTTCTTAAATTATATTAACTGTATTTTAATATTACCATATTTGAGATGTCTAAGATTTCGTTTATATATAATGTACATCTCTAAGATTACCATATTTTATATTTATAAATTAAAGAGATAACACCATAATATATTACATTATAGTATAACCATATATAGTTTGTACTATAGACATCGAATAATATATGTCACCCTAACGCGTTGCACACGTAATTAGGTTCATATTAAACATACATTTCATTAATGTAAGTTTTATATTATATAAAATTTAATCGAATTCAATATGATTAATATAAAAAGAATAAAAATTAACTTCTATATCCTATACCCTAAAAAATAAACCATATACCCTAAACACAAAACACATTATCCAAACAAAATTTACAAAATATAAAATCAAAATGTAAAAAATATAAAATTTACAATATTTGTTTGAATAACAACTAAATCCTACAAACAAATATATTAAAACTATACCTTGAAATCAAAATCTAAACCAATTCGAATTTTATTGCATCAACATTTACAATCAAAATCGTAGTCAAATATATATGTCATTGACAACTAAATAAAAAACGACAAATTTTAAAGATACAAATATGGTAGTGATGATATACAAATTCTATTATTTATTTGTATAAATATATATGTCAGAAACCAATCTATAAATTTATATTTGAATATTGTAGCTAAATTCTAAAGATACAAATAATCATATTCGAATATTGTGGCTACATAAAATACACAATTATTCATATGGTGTTATAGAATTTTCATACAAATGTGCAAGTTTACAATTTTTAAATTTATATTCTAAGATTGATGTTATTTTTCATAAACTTTTTACAATCTAATTGGTCAAATAAAAAATCTTTAAATTACAAGCTATCATAGATTAATGTTTTTTTTAATAAACCTTTTACAATCTAATTAGTAAAATAAAAAAAAATCTTAAAATTACAATCTAAGATTAAGATTTTTATCAATTGCATGATCAATTCGGTAATAATGATTATTTACTATTTCTAATTTTGAATTGTAAGAAGGATGTTTGGCTATAAAAATTAAATTGATCATGGTTTAGTAGTCTTAAATGCGTCGATTAAAATAATTCAAAAACAAAAAGAAAATTCCTAATCTCAACAACCAATCAAATTATAACGATTAATTCTAGAGTGAATGTATGAGTGACATGTGGACAAAATCACTAAATAAACTTCTCTTCTAATATAGAAGGAGGATGTCGAAATCTAGTGAGTTATAATTTCACGGGTCAAACTCACGAACACGTTGTCCTTCATATAATAACATATTTCTGGGCCCATAAGGGTAGGCCCATAAGTTAAAAAAGGCTTCTTTGATTAAATGAACATGTCCTAACTCCTAATGAATCGGAGGGAGAAGTTGGGAAGGAAGGAGCTTTTGTTTTGTTGACATTTTAATTCGACAGATGTCTAGTAGATTCCTCCTCCTTCTGTGCCTCCTCACGGCGGCACTGACGTCATCTCTGACGGAGGCCGGCGACGATAATCGAGTCTTCTCGCCGTGTTCAGATTCTACTGTCGCGATCGGCGATGGATTCACTTTCGGTATTGCCTTCGCGGCTAGAGATTCTTTCTTTGGTACAAATCGTTCTGTTCAATACTCTCCCTGCGATCGCCGCCGCCTCTCGCTTAACGGAAACTCTGAGCTCGCTGTTTTTAGACCTAAAGTCGATGAGATCACTCTCCTTACCATCAATTCCTCCAGTTTCCGCCCGGTTCGTTCTCTTCTCTGATCTAATTAGGGTTTCGAATTGCATGTTTTGGTTATATAAGAAACGTTAAGGTTTATCTTTTGGGAATTTCGCATAGATCCTCAATTGGATCGAAGTTTCTCTGCTCAGATTAGTAAAGTTTGTTGACTTCTCAGAATCTTAGCTAAGAATGATTAGTGTTAATAGTTTAGCTGGATTCTAAGCTGATGTTGAACATCTCTTGCGTGATAGAATCAAATAGTAGCAAAAGGTTTTGGAACTAATCTCTGTTCTTGGAAGATCCAGTTCCTTTATGCATTTTGTTCCAGTGACATAAGAGGTTGAAAACAGAGTTTTGGTATGTTAGATTCCTATCACGCAATAGATTAATAGTACCTGTTTCTGAAGAAGTATATTAGCTTATAATGCGTATATCATCATCAGAGCTCGAGTGGAGATATCTCGGGCAAAAGGGATATGTAGCAGTTTCATCGCTACAATAGTTTCTACCAAACATGATTTGAAATTACAAATTGGTTTTCTTTTTCTTCTGGGAAGTAGAGGTCTTGAATGTGTGTGTTAGCCTACAAAGTTATTGACTTTTTTGTGATGATAGTGTAATATTTTGGTGGGACATTGGTGATTCCAGGATTCTTCAAAGGGTTACATGGTAGCATTTGCTGGTGCAAAATACGCTGCGAGATCGGTCCCAATCATGGTTGCAGACAACGATCATATCGTTACAAGCTTCACCCTTGTAATTGGATTAAGCTCATATAATTCAATATTCATAATACAGAAATCTCTGTTTCTCTGAACCTGTTTAATCTTTGATTTGTGCGTTATATATATCAGGTTCTTGAGTTCGATAAGGGCAGGCTTGAGAACTTGTTCTGGAAGAAAGATGGATGCTCCAAATGTTCAGGGGATACGAAATTCGTGTGCTTGAACAAAGAAGAATGCGCAATCAAAACACAAAACTGCAAGAACCAAGGAGGACAAGTGGATTGCAGCTTAGGGATCCAATTGGCGTTTTCAGGCACGGATAAGCACTACACCGCGTTGAATTCTTGGTACGAGGTTGCGAATCTGAAGCAGTACTCGCTTTATGGCCTCTACTCCAATCTTAAGGACTCACTAAGCAACCCATTCAAAAACATCTTCTGATAACTTTGAGTTTTTTCTTTCTTTCTCCTCTGTATTATTTCTTTGTTTGTCTCTTGCTCTCACATGATTTATGCTATTTACTTGTATTTTATTACTTGGTGTGTAATTTTTTCTTGAGCTAAATAGTCAGAAAACTCAAATGTACTTGGAAGCTGATTTTTTTTTCTTTTTCCCGAATCCATATATATATATTTTTAATGTTTTCCTTTATGAGAGGTTCTTTAGAGATTTTACTAAATTTTAAAATGCAAAATGTTCAAAAGTAAATTATGTCTAACGTAGTATTCAGATTCAATACGAACTAGCATTACTTTGTTTTTATTAAAATTAACTTCGGTTGAAGTTCTCTGAAATTACAAACTAATTGACAACATATTAAATCAAAATGACAAATAAAAAGGTTCATAACTCCTCTAACAGACAAACAAACAGAGTTTAAAAAATAACAAGACAAAAAAAAGTTCTAGATTCCGAAAACAGACAAAACAAACAAGACAGACATAGCTCATTTCATTAAACTCAACTCAAAACATAATACTAACGTCTAGACATGATGATTATTGTTAATTCCGGGCCAAACCTTATTGATATCAGACAGTGTCACATCAACGTTATCGTTATGGGCGATTGTTCCATCAGGTGGTGGTGGTTCTTGACCGAGACCACCATCATTGCTCATCATGGTGTTGCTGCTCCTATGAAGTTGTGGATCGCCATTGTTCATGTTGTTACATTCCTCTTTTACTTCGAGCTCACGGCTCATGAAAGCAAAAGGGTATTGCCTTGGTTGATTCATCATAGCCATTCTTGGATCAATGTTCATGTTGTGATGATGCAATGGCCGAGAGGATGACCCAACAAACCCATGGAAATTAGGCATGACTTGATGACCAATTGGCACCATCTCCAAGTTAGGATTTCCATTGCTACTACTTCCTTGGTATGGAAGATAGCTTCTAGGGTTTGGATTTTCGTTGTAGTGAAATCTATTCATCTCCATTTGCTGGTTGATTCTCGGAGTAGGTGGTTCAGAAGATGCGAAAAACCACTGATCCATCAGGTAGCGGCTCTGATTCTCAGCTCTCTCAACGTCATGAAAGCCTCCTAGGAAAGTATCATTCATGGTGGTCGTTAGCTCTTCAGATTGGGCTTGGAACATCGGTGGATCGCGGAGAGGAAGATGTTGCACTGAC